>ANCB02000413.1:0-32982 GCA_000331835.2 Trichoderma hamatum GD12 | reverse complement strand
ATAATATATAGCTATTTTTTGTTAGTATAAAAAGACTAGCTATATATCATACATGTTTCCTTTAAAAAGTTTAGTTGACTGCTTATTTTAAAATATACAATTACTTATTGACACTAATATTACCTGATTTTTCCTTTAATAACATGATATATACTAACACATACCAAGGCATACTAAGGTATACCAAAGCATGCTGTAACACATATTATAACATGCCTATTTTTATGTTGTTTTCTAACTACTTTATAAGAAACATACAACTTTCATTAGCTTTATTATATAAGATAAAGCAGCTGTTTCCACTGCTCTTTACACCGCTTTTTACACTGCTATAATATCTGTTTCTTTTTACTAAGCAAATAAATTACAAGAAGCCTCTCTTAACAAGTTTAAGTATATAATACTAGCAATTCTGTTAGTGTAGTCTTAACTTAGTCTTAAAAATAATCTAACTATACAGGTAATAATAATAACAACTGCAATGCCCCACATCGTTGTTACCAAGGTTTACTAGATCAGTTATTTTTCTTGGCGTGAAAGGTTTAGCTGTACATTATACATGTACAGGTTACATGGTTGACCGATGTTCAGGTTACAGTATCACAGCAGTCTCAAAATATAGCCACAATGTGGAAAAGAATGGGGCATCTTGATTGATCTTACTACAAAATGTTAGGCTGTGAACATCATCTTTACTACATTGAGTATAGTGTATCGACCCGACAAGCAGCGGACCGCCAAACCCCCCGCTCTATATCTAGACCGGTGTGCAAGGTTTAGAGGACGCTAGCAGGAAGGGCATGGAGTTGCAACTGCAGCACCGCTGTCATTATATGCGCTGAGATCGGAATAAGGTCCCGTACAATCTTACCAAGCCCACCAAACGACATTCCAACTTTTCAAATATATGTAGTAAGATAGGAGAGCATACAATCCCCATCCCATTATGGATTTGTATGGATACATTTCTGCATAAAGTTATGTATGTATATACAGGAAACTACATCGTATAAATTACACAGAGCACGTATGATACAGATACGAAGCGGGTGCAACCTTTATCGCCGCCGAGTGCCTCCGTGGCCGTCGCTTTATGGAGCTCTTCTGCCCACTTATGTGCATGTGTCCCAATAGACGTGGTAAGACACAAGGTAGGCATGTGCAAACCTCTTTGAGCATCAAAATTCGTACACTCAAATAATAATCATTGAATGTCTCAGTGGCCCACCGCTTGTTGCGCTTCATGGCTTGACCGAAGTATCAAGTGGTAACTTGAATTATATCTGACAAAGAGTCATGTTAGAACATGTATTCATCAAGACTGCCTATAATTAGCCTAAAAGTGCGTGGAGTGTGAGTTGCCAATCGTGCTTGAAGAGGGGGCAAGGCTCGGCGTAATAGATATAGGCTCAGCCCGAATGTGGGCAGCATAGCCTTTGCAGATAGATAGCCCTGATTGAAACTTTGGTGCATTCACCGAAGCCATACGTGATTGGCTTCTATATATATGTACTAAGCAAAAGAAGGCTGGCGAGGCTGGCTGGTGGAGGCCTGATGCCTGATAGTCTAAGATAAAATTAAGGCAAACAATAGTGGGGTGATACAATGATTTAAAATGTACATGGAGTTGGCCTGATACTTGAGGGGGCTTATCGCATGAAGTACAAAGTGCAAGGCTATTTCCACGTATGCTGACTCTTTTTATATCGACTAGGGAGTTAAGGAGCCAACACCATTTCACTTCACCACTACCTTCCGGCACAGCTAGCTCTTGATAAGTGGTCCACGTGTAAGACGTGTGCTGCAATGCCTCAATATATGCAAAGGCGCCTTTTTTTTTTAAGGCGTCCAGCCACATTCCACCACTAAGGTATAGCTTCGCTTCTAATGAGAGGGGTATTGAAAGCCAAATACTGTGTGCCTACGTGCAAGTCTTACTTTATGTTTGTGTATAGCGTTCAAGTACATGTACCTAATCTTAAGAGTGTTAACTACAAGAGTATTGGTCACTAGCAGCGTCATGACTTCATACCGAGGAGAAAATTGGCATTATTAGGGCTTTATAATGACAAAAAAAAAAAAAAAATACCCATTTTAATATATGTATTAAAGAAAAGTTGAACAAAATGTGTGGCAGTTATTACTTCCCAGCTGCAGCCTCAAATTAAAAAAGTACTTAAAGACCAGTTGGCCTTGTTCGCTTGTTAATATGAACAAACCCATTAGTTAACGACCTGTTGTTTTATCGAAGTAAACATACCCAAAAAAAAATACATAAAAGCACGAGTTACTTTACACACATTGTCTATTTCCTCGAAGACTATCTACATATTTGTTGGCCGACGTCATAGAGTGTTGTCAATATGGCATCGTCTAACGCTCGAACCAAGGCACAAGTCAATAGAATGCTGACGAAAACTGCTTTTGATCTTGAGAGGACTGCTGAATCATGGGCTGTGATTCCTGAAATTCTCGAACTTCCCGAAGCATTATATGCAACCGCAAAATTTCTACCCCTCCTCTCTATTATGCTTGGATCCCTAAAGGCTTTTCTCGAAAGTAGCGAAGAGACAGATGTCCTCAAGGGAAAATATCCAGCGATATATCAATTTGCTGAACGATGCCAAAAGCGAGTCGATTATCTCGATTCTATATTTGATGCTATAACGGGAACTGAAGGTTCCACTGGCAAGGGAGAGAAATACCGCATTGCAGCAGAGGAATATGGCGGATTGGGTATAGAGGCTGTTATGAAGGATCTTTTGCAGCGTGCGAAAACCCTGGCGGCTCTTGTGCAAACTGACAATGACTTGAAATCTCGACTTCAGGAAGCATTCGAGGAGGTGAATAAGCTGAAGCCGTCTCTAGCACAAACTCAACAGGGAATTGCCGCTGTTAATCACTACGGGAAGGGAAATCAGTTTTATCATGGCGGAAGAGGTAACCAGAACCAATGTGATGGAGGCGTTCAATTTACAGGGGATAATGCAAAATACTATTCGAAGACAGAATAATATAGCAAACATGGTGTATAAATTGTTGCTGTTTACTATTATATAGTATACTTTATATAGGTTAGAAGTAATCATCGCTGGATTTTGACTAAAGAGTTTCCAGCATATATTTGCCATGATTGATGCCCCGTCTTAGTTTTGTCGCACGTTCTTCTTGACACATCCTCTAGTCTCTATGCCGATAAGACCAACGGAGACTATAGGGGATCAGGAGTAATGTAGAACGGTCGTCATGCTTTACGCCTTTATAGCTGGCCGTGCACTTTTATAATCTAGCCAGGGCCGAGATATTACTGGAGCGTTGTGTCTCTGATCGTACTGCTTTTCGTTATCTCACCGAGATTAATGCAATTTATATGTACTGGGTTTCTTCAATTATAGCACACTGTAACATTATCAAGATTCACTAAGTTGATGATCTGGCTGGCCGTGATCCGAGGAGATAATGCTGATCGAAGTAGATAACATTGATCTAGCTGGATGGCCCTCTCAGGGAGAATCTTATCTGACGATCCATTTCTAAAATTGGCTTCACGTGCCTAATTTATCGAAGTCTTTGTAGTATTAAACCGTTAGAAACGAATTCTCCTCACATCCTGCGTCCTGCTGGAAGGACGTTGCCATCCGCCTACCCTATTGCTACCACTTGAGAACAACTTTGCATATATGGCAATATTTGGCTATCTATGCCAATTAAATTAATGTACATATGTAGTCTTGGCTCCTCTCCTAACCAGAAGTTTCATAATAGACTCATTCCCACTTTCAGCAGCCCATGACAACGGCGTTCGGCCATACTTAACATCTCTTGCCTCAATCGCAGCTCCTTTCTCAATTAGCAGTCTGACATTAGCCTCGTTACCGCTCTCAACAGCCAATAATAGAGGCGTTCTGCCTATCTTATCTCTGGCCTCGATATCAGCACCCTTTTCGAGCAGCAGCAGAATCGTAGCCTTATTGCCCTGCACAGAAGCCCATGACAGCGGCGTGCGATAATAAGCAGTATCCTTCGCCTCAATTTCAGCTCCCATCTGAATCAACATCTTGATAACAGCCTCACTTCCACCTTCAATAGCCCATGATAGGGGTGCCCTTCGTGCTTTTTTAGCCTTGGCGTCAGCACCCTTCTCGAGCAGCAGCTTGACCATAGCTTCATTCCCACGCAAAGCAGCCCAAGATAGTGGTGTCCTGCCACTGTTATCTTTGGCTTCGATATCAACACCTCTGTTGAGCAGCAACTTGGCTATAGTCTCGTGGCCTTGTTCGGCGACCCAAGATAGCGTAGTCCGGCCGCTATTATCCTTGCTGTCTGCATTGATGTCTCTTCGAGATAACAGTGTCTTAACGAGTGCCTCCTGACGACGTATTGCCGCATGGCACAGCACCGTCTGTCCACTTTCATCTTCCGAATCGGCGTTAACGTCACTTCGTGTGAGAAGTAGCCAAATAGCATCTTGGTATCCCGCTTGTGCCGCACGGAATAGTTCGCTAGTGTCTGAGAAATTCATCAACTTATTGAGCGTAATATCGTTGTAAACATTGACGCCATTCTGCTTCCCGGCACCATCAGGCTTGCCCATAATTGAAATACGTCCCACTCGGATACATATCTTTCTCATGGGATATTGCGACGGTCGGAACTTTTGTAGGTCAATGCTTTCTAAGCCTTCGCTACAAACTCTTTCAAATAGTTCCATCGTCAATGTTGTATCTCTAAGATAGATTGCGAGAGGTTTGTCCTCTCCATTTTTCTCTTCACAGTGAAGAATCGCCATACCTAAGCCACCAGGGCCTCTCCCAATAAATTGGACTTCTAAATGGACTCCTCTGCTGCTCACGGTCAAGGGTCCACTGAGTCTGCCGAAAGGGTTGTATTCAATGACGTTTTTGGAGCCGATGAAAGCTGCGGGAGAGGTAGCCAGGAGCCCGCCGCGAATATCAGGAGATTTCCAGGCAAATATGCTGTGGTCGTTTGAGATCTTCATTATCTCCTCCTGCAGCCTAATAAAAGCTCGTTCTCCTTCTCCGTAAAGCAATGGCATATTAATGCCAAATATGCCCATCAAACAATAGGCACGATCTTCAATCCTTGTAGTCCTCCTATTCGAAGCCCAAGACATTCTTTGTGCAATACTGGCAGTTTCCAGGTTAGCGCCATATAATATATTGACGGGTATTTGCGTTTGATCGGATATTGCTTGTCGTAGACTTGTCTTAGTTCCCAAGTCTTTCCAATCTTTGTTAACAAAGTATACCTCAGAGGGTGCGAGCAGCTCTTGTAAAGTCCATCCTCTCGTAAACCACTCGCTTTTCTTAAAGGTAGAAATCGACTGCACATCACTAAGATATGCGTAACATTTTGTGGACTGATAGTACCAAAGATACATGGAATTAATTGCCTCTGATAGCTCTGCGCTACTTGTCTTATCAATGCAGCACGAGTCGATCCAGGCATATTGAAAAGAGTCGAACCTAGCTCTGGCACAGCAGTTTTTTATCTTGTTGAACGCCCCAACCTTTGGAAGCTCATTTTTGAAGCCCTTGTTTGTCCATATGCGGTTGTTCACATCTTGTAAGGTAAGTTCGTATGGACCCCATCTATGTGACAAAATGGCATATTTCGGAGTTGGGCCGAATCCAAATTGTTCGATCTCTAAGGTGTCGGTTCTGATCAATCTGATACTCATGGTGTATATCTAATCGATTCTCTGATAAGTCTTTTATGCCTGACAGATTCACAGCAGGAAAGGAAACAGACTTGTAATTAATCTCAGGAGAGCAGTCGCCAAAGAATATTTATGAACAGGTAACAGGGCGGTAGCGTAACAGCAGATATGGCTGTAATGCTCTGTTATTTATAGTTAATGAGCAGCTCAACGGCGCAAACATCGTTAACACCAGACAGGAACGAACTACTTGTGTCCTATGTGGGCTATAATTGCCCAATAGTATTATCCTCACGCTGATACGCGCGCGGCTACTAACTGGTGACGAATACTGCTAATATTAGCAGTACAAAGCCACAATGGCAATCCCATTGATGTTACGATACGTTGGGTGCTGAATATAAAGTCCAGGGGTGGTGGTGGATTGCGGAAAAGACATCTGAGGTTACATGTATATGTATGTAACCTACTGGGGCCTTAAGCCGCGCGCCTTCAATTAAACATCGTACCAATCAGTGGAAGAAAACACTGCGATCGTTCCACCAAGAGAGCCGCTGGAAGTGGCATATCTACGAAGATGACGCGAGAACTCATTATCATTGACTACAGTTTGCAGATCCTTCTACTGTAGCTAGTTATTGTACATGCAGGTACATGAACGCTCCCGGAATGACTACCTAATCTCTAAAATTTCCGCGTCTCAGCCTCGTGTGATGAAATTGCGTTGAAACTCTATGTTCAATCCTTCAGATGCGCGAATTCGCAATAGCCCATAGGTCAACGTCGCCCACGTCGTGGAAGTCACAACCACACGAGGGCTAGGACAAAACATAGATCTGCAGCAGGGAACCAATCACTGCGAGGAAAACACCCTTATCAAGTATTAAAAACACTGAGAACGCTCAGAATCCGGTTCAATACGATTCCTATCGGAATAAACTCTCTGTCAGTAAATTTATTGCACTTCCAACTCGTGTTCGGCAATGGAGGAACCAATATTGTCTGGGGGAAAGACGTCTTCCGGGCCGAAAGTGCCATGACGGCTAGGCTATGCTGTTGGTGATAGCTTCTGATTGCGCTGAAGATTTTGATGTTGGTCTGTGCGCCTACATGGATGAGGCGTCTTCAAATTTAGACGTAGAGAGCATTTAAGGCCTGTCAAAGCACATCGAAGTGGCGATGAGGCGTATTAATAGAGCCAATTCGGGCACTAACCGCGCGCCTAGGCCCATTAGCTCAAACGGGCCGCTGCACACGCGCCAGGCGGGCCGCATACATATACAGAGTACAGAGTACTCGTACGCTAGAGGTGCAGGATGAGGAGAAAAGCTCCAAAATACGCCAGTTCTGATCCCAAGATTGCATAAATAATGCCCCTTTTCTCCAAAGAAGCTCATTGAAATAAATAAAAGTCAAATCAAAGTGATCTGCTGGGTCTTAATACTTAATTTTTCGTTCTTTCATTCTTTCTTTTTCGCTTGTGAAGAAACAGGAAAGCGTCGACGTCTCTCACTGCTGTGCAGTTCTGTCCATTTTCATTGCGTGTGCCGTTCGTCAACCCATATTCCACTTTCATCGCAATGCTAACAAGCCAGATAGAATATTAAATCCGAAGCTGAAATCTGACAATCATGTCTTTCAAGAAGACTTATTTCCTTTGCCCGACATCAGAGTTCATCCGTCCACCCCCGGATGGTCCTTTATTTCTTGGCTCCATAATTCCCGCGACGACAATACCGGAATCCTCATTCAATAGAGCAAACAGCGTCCCCTTGGTTAATGAAGCCCCACCTGTGATTCAGACGGATTGGAAGAAGACAGTTTCAGCCGAAACTAAACTCGGGTTGGGTGTTTACGCACAGTTTCTGAAGTCAGCAGGCGTGGGCCCTGAAGTGGATTTTGAACGCTCTAACAAAACAGCGAGCGTATTTGCGTTTGACGAGGTGAAGACTGTGTCGTTTGAGCCGACACCTGAGTATGTTGCTGAAGCCATGAAAGCACCTGCTGTGCAGCTCTGGTTGAAGGAGCCCAGACAGAGGTTTAGCCCTATTGTCTCGCTCTATCTCATCACGGGCTTGAAGCTCGTCAAGGGCGCCAAAATTAAGTACTCGACTTCAGAGAGTTCAGGAGGCTCAGTCAATCTCGGCCTTGACGTACCCGCGTGGGGCCTAACTGCTGGCCCAAAAGGCAGCTGGACCAGAACCGATGATGACGAGACGGAATTTAATCGAGACTCCGAATTTGTTTTTGCATTTCGCGTCAAGAGGCTCAGAATTACACGGAAGGTCAAGACGGAAGATTACATCAAAGGTGCTTTCTTGACGATTGGAAAGGATGGAGATGGCAACGACACAGATCCTATTGTAGTGGATGACATGGATGGTTCCAGCATCGAAAATGCTACGGCTGTTTCCGATGCAACCGAAGACGACAATGTTTACTGTGTCCCTAATATTTACTAGTTCATTTACATGCTTAATAGTACTTTGATCTTGTCGTAAACATGCTCCTCTGATGAATATTTATTAAGCAGCAAGCGTGGTGTGATGAACCATGCCTTTCCCTCTCCTCCATCCAACCATGCTCTCCAAAACCACATCCATCGAATGAATATCTTCAACCATAGCCCCAATATGTCACTCCTTGCAGCCAAGCTTCGTTTTTGCCCCCAGAGACTTTTATAAGCACTATAATATTTAAGTATATACACGCCCCAACTCAGACATCAAGGATCCCTGTATACCTAGTTAATATTACCAATAAAGGTAGTGTACTTTTAAATTCTTCTCCCGGAGTCTTTTTTTCCGCACTTTCCTAGGTTCCGGGTTCTCCGTACTTGTAGTGGAGTCTCGTACTATGCTGGATTCTCTTATATTGGACATTATACGAAGCACAGCTGAGTTGTCTGGGAATAGAATGGGATATTTTCGGTTCATCGGTACACTATAATCAATGGAAAAAGATGTTAGCCTATCTACATAGTAAGGCTGCGATGTTCCGAAAACAAGATGCCCCTATTCTATTCCATATATCGGCTGTATTTTAAGATTGATGAATCAGGCTCATCATTTTATAAGTAGCAATAATACGTCTCTATTTACTTTAAATCCAACGATCTTCAACCCGATTTTAGTCACTAAAGCCCTGAAAGCTCCCAAAATTTACAATGAAAGAGGGAATGGAAGAGCCACTGCTCGATTATATTTGAAGCTGCAACTACATATCATATTCGAGTGACTCGGAAGACATACCAGCGCTTGCCAAAGCACTGGACCAATAAAATATCTGATCTTACGCCAGCCATACATGGCAATTGCAAGATACATGGTTGTGTCGTATGTATGCAAGCTGAAATATAAATATGTGCGTGTGCGTGTGCGTGGTAATTCACAGAACACTAGCTAAGTCTTGTATTAACATTAGCATTTTGGTCATTAAATTGGTAATAAACAAGCCGTCAAATTAAAGGTGGGAAGATTTCCTTCTCAGGCGCGTAAAATAATAATTGCTCCCTACTACAGCAGTAATTTTGGCTTCAAGAATTAATATTTTTCGTTACTTGTTCTAGCTGCAAGCTTCCATCCTGCTTATCCCGGGCTCCTTGACAACCAACATCTAACATATGGCGGATCTTAACTTCCATCTAGGCGTTAGAACAGAGATGTGAATGTTTGCAATATAGAGTGAAAGTTCAAACCAGCCGCCAATAAGATCAATCGCCCCTATGGCTCAGCGGTAGAGCGTCGCACTCGTAATGCGAAGGTCCATAGTTCAATTCTGTGTGGGGGCAGATTAGTTTTTTTTGAGCTTCATTAACAATGTAAATGTATTTTTTTCTCTCGGTATTAACCATTAAACTAAATACTAATTTTATTAACCTAATGTTATCTAACATGGTGGTCCTATAAATATGCAAGTGCAGCTGCAGGCCCATTGTCGCGACCATCAAAGCCAAGTCTTGACAGTTTGTATAGAGGTGCTAATCCGCGCCTGCCTTAATGATACTATTAAAAAAAAATGCTTCGATACGCTCTTCAGCCAGATATTGCCGCAGTCGCCGGCCTGGCTGAATTAGCATCAGGCTATCTCTATAGTGGTGGACAATATCACTTCGTTCTCATAGTGCCTTCTGGTTAAACCTAAGCTATTACTGCCCTCAGCGGCATACAGGTAGCTTGACAACTATACCTTCAGTTATTGATTGGTTGAGTTGAGATCAATGCCACGCAGCCTGAGAGCTAGCATGTAACCTTAGCTGGCTTACGTAGCTGAAATCTCTATAGCTCTCGTCTCTCTATTTCACGCCGATTACACGTTCTCTTGGTGGTAGACGTATCTCATTTACTTGTTGTTTCTTACTATCGCAAGCTTGTTTGTGTGTATTTCTATCTACTTTGGGGAAGGTCTTCCCTTAGCGTATTTCAGTGGCTTTTCTTGTAGCTGCGAAATGATATTAGTTGTGAGAGTAAATGAGGAGCCGGCAGGCAGGCCCGCTGCGGTATCAATCTATTTATCTAACTCTATAAATATTATTTAATCTATTATCTGCTGCGAGTCACCCGCTAAGTTCTCTCATGCTCTGTGCAACCAGCTCAGCTCAATACTACCAGTATAATTCTGCGACTAGAGACGGAACTTCAACACATGATGACAACGTCTTTGACGAATGGTTTAGTGAGAAGAGCATGTTCGATGCATATAATTATAGTCGTAAGCAAGTAATATCCCAATCAATTGGGCCACAGTAGCGAAGACTACTAGAATATGAAAGAGTTGATGGGAGGAGCCTACAATGTCGAATTTACCTGGAAATCGACTCTCAGGAAACTTTGTCTGTAGAATCATAGATTAGCATCAACTTCTATCGTGTGCGAAATCTGGAGGCTTACGACATAAATCAGAGCCCCAAGCAAAAGAAATCCTGCTTCAGCCAGATAATAGGGCATTCCGGATTGTTTCATCATCTGCGACCAGCCGAACATCTTGACTCCATGTATCAAGGGTGCGAAGCCAGATAAGCCAGTCCCTACAAACGCAAGTGCTCGGAAAACACGGAATTTTTTGCCTTGGAAATAGGGAAGTACCATGATGAAGATGGTAAGGGACCCAAGAATTCCAATCTACAGACCAAATTAGCGTTGGATACGAGGGTTATATGTATTTATGAAAAGGGTATGTTGATATTGACTCACCATGGACCAGTAGATCTTGCGTTCCAAAGGTTCACACCAGAAGACCATGTATATTCCCGATATAAAGTCGCCCAGTGTTAGGACAACTATACCCACCAGGTCAAATCTCAGCCATAATTGTTCAACATCGGAAGAGTGATTCATCAGGGTATGGTATGTCGTTGACAGCCCCAGACAGACAACGGCAGTCAAGAGGAAGAAGCTGAAGATGAAGTAATCGACGCTAGTGATATTCGGGTATTTACTTGTAAGATACTGCAAGATAAACCACTCGCCGAGCAGAAAGACGACTGCTGGTATTAGATGAGAATATATGTTGACAGATTCATTGTGAATGTAGGACCAGCTGCGGAATGAAATCCGAGCCGAGCCTGAGATTGGGCGGTAGCCATGAAGAATGAACTCATTGTCTTGATGCCATTTCGGTAGCTGGTCAAATGTGAGAAGCACTTTGCGTGCCTTGCCGGCGCCAGGTGTGCTGCTCCGAGCCTGTGAGCTGGGGGAATCAGTCCCCCGCTCTGTGTCCGCCAATAGCATTGGCGTCTGCAAGGGAAGTCGAAGACGGGCACCAGATGCCATAGCCGTCGCGTCGCGCCTGATGATGAGGTGGGAGGTGGGAGAGCGGAGAGTGTGGAAGGAGGTTTCAATTACCTTGTTTCTTGTACTGCAGCCTCATCTTTCTTTCTTTGTTCCTGCTGTTGGACGCAGCCCTAAACTTGCGACGCGTGCTGGGTGACTGAAACCCTGCCTTTGAACCAACCACGTTGCGTTGCTAACCGCCCACTTATCAGCAATCCCGTTGCCAACTCGATACATACATCAGCACGGAAAAGCTGATACATTGGCGCGGAAAAGCATATACGTTTCATCAATGCCGATTGTGTTGCCGCTGATGACTGAAATCCTTCCTACATGTATGCTATTTGTCTACGGGCACACCAACCACATCCTGCCTGGTACGAATACGCAGCACACAAAGCCACTCCTCCACTTCATCGTGCATTCCTACCAAATAGAAACGTCACAAGGCTGGCCTGTTTTCTCTCCCCCTGGCGTATTGCATGTGTTCGCCCAATGATAAAAATGCCTCATACTCGAATTGCAACTGTTGCCTGTGGTACTAATGGTTGTCAGCACGAGGTAAAATAGTCCTTCCATTTAAATAGAAGGCCGCGGATTGCTTGTCCGCGGATTGCTTGTGGTTCCTTGCAACGCTATTCGGTTGACAGCTGGGGGGCTGTGAGCTGAGAACTGAGGGAGGGAGGTGTCAATCGACAACTTGTGGGTGGGAACTTGGGCTCCCGTCTTGAAACACTTCTGCGCTTAAGTACAGTAGCTCTTATAGCTAAAAATAATTTCCGCGGCTAATGCAGCCACAAGCCAGCTAGCTGCAGGACCTAGGCAGTAGTTAGGAGGAAACCTACATGCACGTAGTTCCTCATGGAATAAGACATCGCACAGCTCCTCTCGCCGCCATAGAGGAAATTCACAACGCATCGCAACAGGAAATTACAGGGAGGAAGAACAGCTACTTTGCAGGAATTAACTAAGAAAGAAATATCAATCAATTTATCTATATAAACCACCCAACTACAATTCTATCTAGAAGCTATAGGTACTTGGCCAGTTCTTCCCTTATACATGTACTATGTTTTACAAGTTGCAACGCGTTAGGACATACCTACATGTACCCAGCGAGCTCTAGTCAGTACCTACATGTACCTACATAACGTGAATACATGTGCTGTAGTTATAATCAGTGCCCTATAGCTAATAGAGCTGGTGTTTTTAATGCGTAATTATATTGACTTGTAAATGCCTATTGTCAATCAGATAAAGAGGACACATATCTGCACGATTTTCTATAGTAATCAGCTCCAGCGCGCATGATATGAATATGCATACATGTAGTTTTGCAACATCACTACAGTACCTGTATTTTAACTGCCCTTACCGCCCTTACCACTCTCACAGCCGCCCATAGCCATTACAAGGCTTCATGTTCTTACCGGAAACCCCTCCCCCCTGGCCTGGTAGGTACCCCGAATCCTTATCCTGAAGCGGGGGGTTTACTGGGGTACCCAACGCCCTGGAAGCTGAGTTTGTGATCCCACAGGAAGCCCAGGGCTGAAGCTACATGTACCCAGGTAGAAATTGAGGTAATCAAAACATGATGCCCATCTGTCCCCCGCGTGTTCGTCTGCTGCACGCTCCTTGTTAAACTGATTAACGGATTGTTTAATTTTCTAATTGTTTTGCTTTGGTTTTCTCACCCACATCAACCCGTACAATATTCTAGAAGATCGACCTTGTCATCCCTTACATAGACAATAGGCAATCCAGACAGTTTCAAAGTAAGACAACGCGCTAGCACTGGGCTTCTATGAGCTTCTCGTTGGAGAGCTGTGAGCTTTGACTACCTGGAAATGGCGTCCCGCGGCGACTACTTGGTCGGGTGGGTTTGCGCACTACCAGTAGAGGTCGCGGCAGCCAAAGCGACGCTTGACAGCATTCATGATGACCTACCTCTGGATCAAAATTTAGGCGACAGCAATAACTACATTCTAGGCAGTCTTCAAGGCCACAATGTTGTGCTCGCGTACCCAAATTCTGGCGTGTATGGTGAAGTATCGGTGGCGAGTGTGGCCACGCAATTGCGCGCGAGCTTCAAATCTGTCCGGTTCATCCTGATGGTTGGCATTGCGGGAGGAGTTCCGGACACGAAGGAGGACATTCGCCTTGGCGATGTGGTTGTAAGCAAATCGAAAGCTGGCTGGCCGGGTGTCGTCCAACACGATATGAACGGGGAACAAGCAAAAGATCAACACCAGTTAACCCGCAGCAAAGTGCCGCATCAGCCATCACCATTACTTCTCACAGCTATGGGAAAGGCAGAGACAGCTGCCATCTTCGATGAAAGCCAGATGTCCAAGTATATCTCCGACATCGTGCAGAAAGACTCGGCCACATTTGCCCATCCAGGCACAGAGCAAGACGTCCTCTTTGAGCCGGACTGCGAACACATAACTGATATTGAGTCCGAAGAAGACGGATGCAATCATTGCAACCCAGATAGGATCCGGCCGCGGCAGCCACGGGAGACGCAGGACCCTATAGTTCATTATGGCCTAATCGTCTCCGGTCATGATCTGATACGCCACGGAGCGACTCGGGACGAGTTAGCGCATAAGCAAGGCGCTCTCTGTTTAGATACAGAGGCGAGTGGCCTGGAGGACGCCGCCAGGTACTTGGTCATCCGAGGGATCTGCGACTATGCAGACTCCCATAGTTCCAAGCTGTGGCACGCCTACGCCGCTGCCGCCGCCGCCGCATATGCAAAAGAGATCCTTTCATTTATACCCACTGTTCCCAAGACGACAACTGTGGCAATAAACACCTATGCCGA
This sequence comes from Trichoderma hamatum GD12, assembly GCA_000331835.2. NCBI lineage: Eukaryota > Fungi > Ascomycota > Sordariomycetes > Hypocreales > Hypocreaceae > Trichoderma > Trichoderma hamatum. The sequence goes on along the minus strand of ANCB02000413.1, from coordinate 18,704 downwards.
GGCTGCACCGGTCCTCGATGCTTTACTGCTAACCAGACCCGAAGTTGACCGGAAGTCTCTCATTGCTTTGAAAGGACGCAGAGTTGACGGCACCTGCGAGTGGCTCATACAACACCCCAGCTATGAAAGGTGGCTGTCAGACCCCAATTTACCACTCCTCTGGATCTCAGGTGGGCCTGGAAAGGGGAAAACCATGCTGGCAATCTATATCACCGAAGAGCTACAGCGAAATGTTGACGCCAGCGAAGATGTTCTCCTTTATTACTTCTGTAGTAACCGAGATAAGAACCGGAACACCGCACTGACTATAATGAGAGGCATCATACATCAATGGATCAACAGCCATCCACACCTAGCACAATATGTCAAGAGCTCCTTCGAAGGGACTGAAACAACCAAATATACCGTTTCTAGCTTTGTCTCCTTGTGGAGGGTGTTCCTAACCCTGCTTCGGCAGAGTGGATCTTCCCAGGTAGTCTGTGTGCTGGATGGTCTGGATGAATGTGAAAAGGAGTCACTTAAGCAACTTCTCGACGCCGTTGGGAATTATCTGTCGAATTCCGAGGAAAAGGCAAAGCCACAACTGAAGCTCATTCTTCTCTCTCGGCCCCAGCCGGCTATCTTGGAGAAAGCGCTCGGCCAACATGAGCAGATCAAGTTGGACGCTTCTAGTACAGAGATTTCGTATGATATCGAGAGATACATCTTAGCCAAAGTTGATGAACTGGCATCCGAACAAAAGTTTTCAGAAGAAATGATTGCCCAAGTTCAACAAGCCTTGTTGGCTGGCGCTGATGGGACCTTTTTGTGGGTTGGATTCGTTGCCAATGAGCTTCAGGGCAGGAGTTGGGACAAAGTCAATGAGATTCTCCATCGTGTTCCTAAAGGCCTCGGTGGAGTCTACCAACGGCTGCTTCAGCAAATCGACGACAAGGAAGCGCTGGTACCCATTCTTCAATGGGTTGTTCTCGCTGCCCGGCCCCTCACAGTGGATGAACTGACAGTGGCCACAGGGATCAAGGCATCTGGTAACATTCCGGCAACTCAAGTGACCAGGAATCGGTTGAGACTCTTCGGGCTGCTCGTGAAAATTGAAGGAAATGTAGTCAACCTGGTCCACGAGTCAGCGAAAGAGTTCTTCCAGAGCGATCAAGTCAACACCAAAGGGATCAGTATGTTCCGTATGAACCACGACACTCACAGAACTCTTATGCGGACCTGCCTAGAACACGTCGAGCGTGGTTACGCATCTCCCGGAAGTACCGACGAGAGCTCTGGCCACGATACCCTCTTGGCTTATGCCAGTCAATATTGGCCGGTACATTTTCAACACGCTATGGATGTGATTGATTCGTCGTCCGAGTTCTCACGTCCGTTCTTTCAGGCCAATTCTCCCATCCGGGATGAATGGTGGAAATTTTATTGGGAGCAGGAGAAGAACGGCGGAAACCCACCCTCCTTCACGCTCTTGCATCTCGCTGCGTACCTTGGCAATGTAGCCTGGGCCAAGTTGTTAATCAATGAGCACGCCCGTGCCATTTCGCGAAAGGATAACTACGGCCGGACGCCGCTTTCCTGGGCCGTCAACCGAGGCCACCGAGACATGGTGGAATTGCTGTTAGACCATGGTGCTCGTATCAATGTCAAAGATCGGAGCGCTTTGACGGCACTCCATGTAGCGGTCACTGGACAGCACAAGGATATCGTGTCTGTTTTGATCGATCGAGGTGCCCGCCTGGAAACTAAGACGGAGCATGGCGACACCCCACTGATCCGAGCCATTCAGGCGAATTCGAGGGAAATCATCCAAATCTTGCTTGAACATGGAGCGCGCGTGAACAAACTTCCAACTCCTCCAGGAGTTGCCTCCCTAAGAGGGCCAACGGACCCAATGGAAGAGCGGGTGAAGGAGCTACTGGGCCTTCAGGAACCAATTTTCCTTGCACGATATAAGCAGGCGTCGCAAAAGGTCGAAATAGTCATGAAGATCCTGGGCCTTTCATTCCGCTTTCCCATCATTCCTCGATTGATGACACTATATCTGAAGTTTATAGCGTTCGACCGCTGGGAGCATATGTCTGTACTGCAGGAGCTCGTTGACGAGAACAGAACGGACGAACTACGAGAATGGGCCGAACAGTATCGCGAGTTCTTCAACCAGCTGGTATTTGCCCGGAATCCCAGAAGGCTGATGGCCATGACCGACCTGCCGACGCAGATATTTGAGGCTGTCGCTCCTGGAGATCTTCAAGCGTTGCTGGTAATCGCTGTCCTCGTCGGTTCGGAAACAAAACTCACAGCCGTTCGGCAAGGATGGAGAGAAGGAGATACCATCACAGCCCGGGCATTCTCGCATTGGGCCGCCATAGCCTACAACAGAGACGCAGAGGAGTACTTGCACTACGGCGTTCGTGAATTCCTAAACGATTTCGATGCTTGTATTCAAAGTGGCAACCGGGAAGACAACGTGGCTCGGACGGTGGTACTCCTGACATCACAGTTTGCCATGATTGAGAACAAGGAATCAAAGCCGATTGAATATTTCTCCAGGGTTATCGCAGAATTCTACGAAGGATACATTGGAAGCAGCTATGAGGTCGAACTGTTCAGTGACGTGAATCAGGCATGCGCCAATGAACTAATCGTCATCAGCGAAAGCCACGACTCCGACAGATTACTCCTCTTCCTGACTAGCATCATCCAATTCGCTCAGCGCTCTCAGGATCAGGGACAGGACCGCTTTCTCAACATACTCCCCGCATCATGCTTGATTCTCTGCCAGGAGAATGCAATCGCCTACCAATGGCTGATTGGCGAGGCGATCCCAGAGGCTTTTATTGCTTTGATATCACAGCAACCTCCTGGACCACTTCAGAAGCGGGCGTGCAAAACTCTTGTGGAGTGCCTGATCATTAGAAAGCAATATGGCTTGGCAGCGCCTTCGGCGGTGCTGGGACAAAGAGTGAAACAGCATCTGCACTCATTGCCAGGAGTCGAAAATATGATAAAGGGGATCGATGGTTTATAAGTACTACGCAGCTTTCTTGCCTGGGGAGTGTAAGAGCAAAGCGAGAGCTATTTAAGTAATGAAAAGTGGTTGGGCATTGGTGTGGGAGCCGGTTCTGAGTATTTTTGAGCAAATTGATACCACTTTTGAGCGTCTTCGTCCATTAATGATATTCGGCTACCGTTTCCGAATCCCAAGTTAGCACATAGTTGATTAAAATTCTATATTTCAATTTATTACATTACCAATACTTGTATTTTGCAGTATTCTTTGTAAAGATTCTAGAAAATTTTAATGTACAACTCTACTTTGCTTTTGTAGTATTATAGTTATATATGTATTTTCATAACCATCTCTTCTCATTCGCGCCTCTATAATAAGGATTTACTAACTTATCAGTCGTTTCCAAAAGCGCGTCGCGCGTGACCTGACTGTCTCCGACTTGCGCTTATTGTCATTTGGCTGGGGTGTAGGCGCCATAGCTGAACGGTCTGGCAATTTGCGCTTATTGTCATTTGGTTGGGGTGTAGGAGCCAGAGCTGAATGGTCTGGTAATTTGCGCTTATTGGTATTTGTTTGGTTTATAGTCGCCGGAGCTGAATTATCTTGGAAAGGGAGCGCTCCCGAAGTCGGGACATATGATGGCGTTTGGCCTGGCACATCGGCGGTCGATTGCCACGACATTGGTGAAAATGACTCGTCTGGGGCAAATGAAACGGATCGACCCGGGACAGAGAACTGGCCTTGAGCTCTGAGTGCAAGTCTAATCTGGCGCTCTACCGCAGGATCGGTACCTCGCCTTTTATAACCAGCTCGGTTGAGCCGTTGTAAAACGGCATCATTCGAAATAAACTCTTCCCAGGTTTTTCGTCCTACTGGGAGGATATTGGGATCCGCACCGCTATCAAGAAGCAGATCCATGATGGGAAGCATGCGCTTCTTTGCAGCGTAGTACAGCGCAGTCCTTCTTCCAGAATTCATGTCGTAAACGGCATGACCCAATCTGATGAAGAGTTTGATCATAGGAACGTTGCCTGTGCTAACAGCCTGTCGTAAGCCTGTGACCGCCCTACAGCAGCGTGACTTGCTGAAAGCTAAGTTACTGGTCGCTTTATAGGAATGGCTGGTTAAGCCGAGATCCAGCCAGTCTTCTGCAGTGAGGCCGCTCTCATCAAACAGGGCCCGAGTCTCTTCAATGACAGAGCTGCTAACCAGGACATCGAGAGTAGCCAGATCTCGACTATGAATGGCCAAGTGAAGAACGGACCAGCCATGGTTATCCTGCTGCGAGGCGCTAGATCTTACGCGGTCGTCTTCTAGGAGTAACTGGACAACATGAGAATGTCCCATGAAGGCGGCATGATGCAGTGCAGTCCAACCGTGGCATGTCGACTTGAGTGGGTCGGCTCCGTGTTGGAGAAGCAAGCTCATAATGGAAATATTTCCTCCGTTTGCAGCACAGTGCAATGGCGACGTGCCATAAGAGCTGACAGCATTGACATTGGCCCCTTGATTCAACAACAAACGCACAATCTCCAGATGGCCCTCCTCTGCTGCCCAATGTATCGCGGACCAGCCATCGCGGTCACGATAATTTGGATCCGCGTTGACATAATTGAGGAGCACTTGTACAGTGTCAAGGTCGCCAGAAGCTGCCGCTTCTTCCAACGGTAATATCTGCGTATTTTGGGACCCAAACATGCTGGCACCCCATTTCGAAAGCAATACAACAATCGAACATCTACCCAAACCGGCTGCCCAAGCCAGCGCAGGCTTTCCATCGGCACTGGTTGAATTAACATCGGCGCCCATGGTTAACAGTATTTCAATGGCGGCGGGTGCTTGCCCAGCAACCACAGCCCAGAGGAGCGGAGAAAATCCATAGTTGTCAGTAGTATTTATATCACCACCGTGGTCAACCAAGATTTGTATGCTATCAGCGAAGTTCCTCTCTACAGCATAATGCAGTGCTGTTTGGCCGTTGTCGTCACCTAGATTTAAAATAGCTCTACCGCTGGTGTTGAGGAGCAGAGTTATTATATCAGGACCATGAGGCTGTTGCATGGAAGCATAATGCAACGCTGTCCTGCCGCCATTGTCTCTGCTGCCCAAGTTCACGCCTTCGGAGATCAACGACTCAACTAAGCCCAAGTCGCTGGCCAGCACCGCGTGGTGAAGCTTAGTCATTCCCGACTCGTCTTTGTCCTCCAAGTCGAGTCCTGTTACCGATGCATTAATGTCCTCCGTGTGGTGACCCCAAGTGTCATCTCCAGCCTCAGAGCCGTTCCGGAAATCTAGATCTCCGTCGTCCAGTATGCTGTACATGGAATCACGCCGGTTTACAAGTCCCGGCCCATCTTCTTCCAATGGTTGGTCACTTTCGACGCTCTCAGCGTTTTCGTCCCCGTCACCAGGTAGTTTTTGTAATGTAAGCAAAGCAATTTCTTTTATATGCCCGGCGACATGTAACTGGAGAGCTTCGCTCGAGAAGACGGCATTAGATTCGGCGTCTTCCGGAGGTTGGAAATCGTCGCCAAATGGGCACCCCAGCACTTTATCAAGGTTAGGTCTTCGTGCTGCGTTGCTGAGAACCCCAGCATGCGTTTCAGGCACGCCATGCTCTTGGATGGAATGCTGCTGATACTTGATCTCCTGATCAAAGGTGATTGGATTGTGAGAAGGGGCCCTGCACTCCCACGTATGCCCGTGAGCGTTCTGCATGTGGCCGATCCACGCTTTGGACGATTCAAATGTCAGCGGACTGGTCCCATGTTGACCAGTTTCCAAGCAGGCCGAGAAAACACAAATGAAAGGTTCCAGATCTCCAATGACATGATTGCTAGAGAATATTAGACATTATTTATCAAGAAAAATGGACCATTTGCTTACTTCCACAGTTTTACATTCTTAAATTCAATAATGACGCCGCAGTATGGGCATTCTTGTGTTGGCGGTATTGGAGGGAACGACAAGTTGTTATTCACCAAAGCAGATTTGGCCCGAGGAACCTCAGTTGTGGACTTGGCGTAAAAAGCTCCGACTGCGGTTTGTCGAGCAGTAGTTGCATTTGTTACTGGCACTACTGGTGGGCCAGCCTGTCCCGATATTTTATTGGTGTTCGCGGGCTTTGACAGCACATTTGGAGCAAAACGTACAGCCGGAGCGCTCTCCTTGATCTTTGGTAATTGAACCGCAAGCGGGCCGGTTTGAGGATTCTGAACGACCAAGTCGATGTGCCTTCGGTGAGATCGCTGATAATACAATCGTCGAAGTCGGAGCGCATTGGCTTCGACCAATGCTGAGCGAAGCGAATCCGGCGCCATCGGAAACCGGAAACGAATGTAGCATTCTGTGTAGAGACGCATTTCGTCTATAGCCTTGTTTGCCTCTTTATTGTCTATATATCTTTCAATTTTGCGCGCCCGGTTAGCTTTTGCGGACTTTCGAACAGCATTGGATAGACGGAAGAGCCGTGACACTGTTCCGCCGATTGTATCTGTGATTTTCGAAATGTTCTCTTCCACTTGGTCCTCATAACTATCCGAATCGCTTGCATCGTCTTCATCCCTCCTCGTGCCTTCCGAATTGCTGTATTGTGATATGCGTTGCCTTTTCCTACTTGGAGACTTTGGCGGCTCGTTGATTGGCTTCACTATTATCGAGATTCTAATTAGCATAGAGTCCTTGACGTTCAGTCTATCCGAACTTGATGCGACAAGAACTTACAGGATGCCAATGTATCACAAATGACGTCCAGGAGCTGATGTATGATTTCTACCACTGTGGGACTGAATCGGAGTCTGTAGTCCAACGAAACATTGAGCGGTCCATAGACGTCCATGTTTGTTGCCCACAGTGTAAAGCGCGCCAGCTGGTCATCCATAATAGTAGGATCTGGCACGATTTCGGGCAGAACCATGTATTTACGGAAAAGAGAGTTGCATTGTACTGCGTGTTCTGCGATGGTCGGGCAAAGGCCGTCTTGGAGGAAGACATCTTCGTCATCTTCCATGCGATCCAGACTTGACATGGTGAGATGTTGCGGCGCAGGCGGTGGGCGAGTCCTTGTGAGTGCGCCGAAAGTCCAAGAAGCTGATCCCCGTCTTTGCGTGGAAAGAGGATCCTCAAAGTCGTGGACAAGCAGATCGCGACCAAAACCGTCGCATGGGCGTCTTGGGGTGTCAGATAGTGCGATAAAGTATGTGTTTTGTATACTGCCGAATTACGGATTCATGCCCAGCCTCAGCTAATTTTGTTGGCAGCATATGCTGTGCAGTAATTGGTTGCGTAGATCAGTGGCACAAAAGGTACAAGTGGTACAAGACAAGTGAGCACCGCGAACACCTGATAGAGGGCACGCAGTTGAGCAGCGGCTCCGCTGGATCAGTTCCGAGCCTTGTCGTTGTGACATGCGGCGAAACGAAATCAGCGTGCCGGCAGCCATTCGAGATTAGCTTGCGAACTTGGTGTAATCTTCCGTTGCTTTCTCAGGCAAACGTCCTTGGCCGCCATCGTCGTTCAGAAACACTGGTCCCGCTCACGACAGGCATCAGCCTTGGCTCCAAAATCCTTTGGCGAGAGTTTACAGCAACAGTCAAGCACTGAATGTAGAGCCCCTGCCCGTGCGTCAAGTCGCTCACGAACAGAGTTGTTCGACGCGAGGCTCTAACAATGACAGGATCGCCAAGGTGTGGTAGCAGTGTGCGCCGCGCAAGGGGGGAGTACGTGTGACAGGGTCCTAGAACTAGAACTCGGAGCAGCAGTGTCAATATGTACAAGTGCATTTCCGTTCCATGTTGTTTTGGGGGCCGAGGAGGGCGCGAATGCAAAACGTCCCCAGGCCCGTTTATCTGCTGGGTACATGTAAGTACATGTAGATAGGTGCACGAGCAAATGCTGCACACCGGGCAGTGTCCATGGAAACAGCCTCACTCCACACGTTGCTGCTATACTCCTGCAACCACTGTGTTGTTTCCGTGAGGAATACCCACCAAGGACAGTTGAGGACTTGGAAGCCTCAGTGAAAAGCAAACAAGAGCTCGGAATTTCGAACGCCTGAAGGAAAATCCAATGGAGATCATAACTCGAGCCTCAGAGCCACGTTATAGAGCCGTATTTTCTGCGCCCTACATCCGAATACACCCAGTAGGCCCGCTATATGCTTGATCGATAGTCCGCGTTAAAACCGCAATGTGTACCCTCTATATTCGGATACTGTAGAGCGAAAACCATTGCTGTAGCCGACACAGTCCCGCTTATTGCAGAGACTAGCTGAAAGAAGACCGCAAGATATTAGTCTGGGCGTCTATGCGCAGTTCCTGCAGCTAGCCACCAGTAGATTGCCTCTTGGTCCTGAAGTAAGTAGGTAGTATTAAGCATTAAGCACTTGAACAAAATGACGAATGCATATACATCTTATGCAGTAATAGCCGCGGCATTCAAACCCACACAAGGGAGTATAAGAAAAAAATCATTTAAGCGCCTGCTGTACAGATGTAAAGGCGCCTAAACATTTATACACATTATCTCGCCCTTCCTTATTACTGGTATGAGACTTGATAAAGGCGCAAGAGTTGAACGCATGCCCGTACCTAACCTCAATCCCAGCGCGCAGCAGAGCAGTTACTAGGGGTGCGCGTACACTAGGAATAACTTTTGAGCAAGAAGCTATTACATAGTGCCCACACGAGGTATCCGTTCATGTACGGATAAATAAGCAGTACAGGTAGCAGCTACTAAAGACCGTCTTTAGCGGCCCGGCCCTAGATGCGGAGAGGCGTGGCGATCTCTACGTAGGGCAGAGCTGAAGCTGTACAGTGCAACCCGGCAATCCGCCAAACGCAGCTGTCTTTCTTCCCAAGCAAAAATCAGATCTGTGAATGCCGTTCCCAATATGGCCGAGAACAGCAGTGTCTATTGCGCCACTTAATGGTACATGAATCTTGAAATACGATCAAGACCTCAGGAAACTATGTACAGTGTTGGAAATTAATTAAGTAATTAGGCCATTACTAGGCTTCTAGTCATACAAGTGTCTTCTGATATCCTTGATCTTGTCGTAAACCTGCTCCCTTGTCGACTTCCTATCAAAGAGGGAATGAGGCGTGATGTAGTCATAGCCTGCCCCCCTCCTCTGCTTGACCATGCTCTTTAAAACCATATCCATTGAATGAACGTCTTTCAGCCACGGCCCTAGCGGTGGCTCACTTCCTGGAGCGATGTGCTGTTCCTGCTGCCGGACAAAGGACAGGATCGCTGCGGCAAGCCCAGCGGCAATTGGTGTTGCGACGGATGTTCCTGACATAGCTTTGACAGGTTCATTGTGGCCGTTTTTGCCAATTGGCCAGTGGGAAGAGACTTGCTCCCCGAGCAGACTGAAGTTGACGTCTTTGTCGTCCGCTGTCGGGTTAAACGCAGAGGGATTGCCATTTCCATCGGTTGAGTGTATACAAAAGACACTAGGATATTTGGCTGGAAAAGCTCTGCCAAGATTTGCTCCATCATTCGATGCCGCCGCGAACAACAATGTATCCTTGTGCAATGCATTGGATATAGCTGCTTTCATAGGCTCGTTATATTCGCGGATCCCGAATGACATTGATATAATGTCCACGTTCCATTCAGATACTGCGTGATTAATGGCCTATGCAAACAATTAGCTTGGTCCAAAACCTCTGTTCTTACATAGAGCTAGCCTTGCCTTTGCAATGTCATCATAAGTGCTACGATCCAGAGTTTCTCGATGCGCAATTCTGGCTATATAGATCTCAGCGCAGGTGGCAATATTGAGTAGGAGCCCAAGAGCATGAGTGCCGTGTCCGATCTCGTCTCGAATGTCGTGTGATGCTGTTTGCTGTACAAAACTTCGCGCATCCTTGATTCGGGGATCCAGTCGGTTGTCCGCAGTCATCAAAAGTGGATTTTGAGGGTCGAATCCGGAATCCAAGATTGCTATTCGCACCGGTTGGAATGGTCCGCGCCCGGCCCCGACTGCATCGAAAGGGTCGATATAGTGATAAATCGAAGACAGAAGATTTTCCATCCATTGTTGTGAAAGTTGACTCCTAGCAGATCATTAGTACAATGAAGCCTTATAAAAACCGGGAAATCACTTTACTCTTGTTCAGAGCCCATCTGGTGGCTTGCGTCAAAAAAGTGCAAGCTCTTCGTCGAAGGCTCGACGAGGTGTCCGCGGAATTGAGGTTTTAGGGATGCGTAGCTCACGGATGCGGCGTCAGATATCGAACGATATGGAACTGCCCGTGCTGCATTATCTGTATCAGGGGGCTCTACCTTTCCTGTTTGATGGCGGACAACTTCTTGACCGATGGAGCCCCAACAGAGTTTATTCTGTCGAGGATCTATTGAGCCCAAATTCTCAATTCGAAGACCCCATGACTTAAATATCTCAGCCTCGAGCCGTTTGATAACGTTTTGATAGAAGAGCCGCTGAACGTCGACAGATTCAAAGTCAGCCTGCTGTCCAGGCGGGAAGTACTCCCACTGGAGGCATGCCTTCGTAGCGAGATAATAATCTGTGCCAGCTTCAACTTCCAGAGACTTGAGCATATCGAGGCTGGTATAATAATCAGAATTGACGTTCCTGGGCCCATGCGAGTCTTTTTGCATCAGCTCCACGGGTGTACAATAGTGAAGCTCACACAAGAGTATGCCCAGCGCTAGCACAGTAGCATTGGGATGAACCATGTGTTTAGAGCTATCAGAACTGGCTCCGGTACCTATTCTCCCAGCTGAGATGATTGGAATGTGTTCCATGGCCAGAAAAGGCTTCGTGATATCGGGTAGTTCTTCATCCTCTAGTGGGTCGACGAACAGAATATTTGAGTGGTTGAAGGAAGGCTGCAGCCACGGTGTCTCCAAGAATGGGAGGAGCGCGGTAGCCAGTATAACAGCCAGGATTCGCTTCCCCTTGAGTGGTAATGCAGATGAGCCGCCACGTAATTCTTGTTGACGCTTGAATAGAGCCGTCAGGGATACTGTTCGAGACATTTGATCGCCACCAAAGGTCTTTGGTTGCGGACGAAGTCTCTGAAAGGTTCCACCCTCCAGAGCCAAGTGCAAGCAATTTCGCTGACCAAGGGACTCTGTAATGCTTTGGCATATATGGGCAAAGTCGGGCGCACCGCTAGCTACGGGCTCAGACGCGCTCCTCATCCTGCTATTATGTACATCTCTGCCGCGAAAAGCGTCAGTGAAAGCCATTATCAGACGAAGCTTTATAAAACTTACTTGATTGTAATTTTAGCTTCTTGTAATGCAGTTTCGGCGGGAGACCGTACGCCAAAGAACACTTCAAAGCTTGTCTCAACGTTCTTTTGTTGTGGCAGCGAAAGTCTGACGGTCAACCCTGAGCACTTCTGGCAAACACATACCCATTGCTTCCGTAACGCATTGTCCAAAGACACCAAATGTCTCCTCATCAGCACGGCGAAGTCGGCATCGGGGTCTTCGAGACTGTCGACAACATTTGGCTCTTCACGAGGTATAACTCTGCGCTTCTTTGTTTCCATGTCCCAATGCGAAAGTTCCTCAATAACAGCGTCACTTTCTCGTTTCCGTTTACTCACGCGAATGGTTGTGCTTGGATTTGGATGCGGATCATGAGCCCGACGCTCCATCCTGCTACGCATCGCCTGAAGCTTGGGGTACGGCACATCACGGCGCAAGCCCTGCTCCATGTTAGTAGGCAAGAGGTGAGAAGCCGAAAGACTGGGGCTTGACGTATATCAGGAGCACTTACAGAGTCTGATTCCCCATCAGAGTTGTATTGAACATACTCTTCAAATGCGCGCAGCGTCCTAGCAATACGCTCTGGGTCATGCTCGTCAAGTTCATCGGCATCCTGCTGCAGAAATGCCTCTGTCCGTAACCAGGCTTCGCGTTTCCGTGAGTCCAATGACGCGGGCTGCGCCGACCTTTCCGGTCGTCTTCGAACGAAGAATCCAAGCACTGTCTGTAGCAGGCCTTGCGAATCATCCACATCCATGACTGTACACTCAAAAACGGTGGATTGAAAGATTTCACTAAGACACAAATCGGGTGTGCTGGGTAAGGCTGCGAGACATGTTGTAGGCGCCGCACCTTTAGTCGATCAGAGGCAGCTCTCGTGAGTAATCGTTTTCGTATTATTGAAATCCTTCCCACACACTGGGCTGTGCTAACCTGGTACTGGGTGCTAAACACATATCCAGAGCAGTGTCAAGATTGTCCTACCAGCCGCCGGATAACTACAGCCCACGCCTTCTGACAAGTCAGGTTACTTGGTTGTTGAGCCGCCACTACTGTAAGTAGTAAGATGCGAATCGCGGATATGAATACTGTATATGTAAATATGGCACCGCAGGGGACCGAACCAACGAGCGAATCACCATCATAGATGGTAAGCTCCCAAGGCAGCCAGCCCTCCATCTCAAAGCTGAGGCGGCAACAGGTGGGGGCCATCCATGTATTCTGCTGCCGTGTGATCACAGGCGCGTACTATGCATACTTCCCCTGTTAAAGTGGTGCGGAAAAAAAAATTACAGGGATCGCAAAATGAGAATACACTTATAATTTGAAAACATGTACACTATTCTACCGATGAAATAGTGGATAATGGCGTCATCACGGTGTCCGAAGCTGAGAGTTGTGTGCTGATTGTTTGTGAATTCCCTACATGTACTTCCCACACCCCTGTTTCTTGTGACTTGGCCTCCCAACAGCCTTCATTGGCGGTGCAGTGCAGTCGAAGACAGCGCGGATGTGAAGGTACTGTGTACACCGGTAATGACTGGTTCTTATTGCCTTGAACAAAGGATTCAAAGCCACTCTTTCGCTGCGCTGAAACAGGTCGACAATCCCTTTGTTGCGAGCCTCGCACGTTTGTCCCTCACTATAGCATCGCATCTCCATCTTCTTTTGTGGCACTTATCCATTCCCCTGTTTTTCTCATTCAGCAACCTAGTCCCCAGTAGCGGTATTCTTTGCTTCGACTCCATCATCTCCTCCTCCTGTGCTTCATCGTCAGTCGGCGCAGCTCAGACATCTCGGGAGAAGGACAATGTCACAGGTAGAAGTCAAGAAACGACAAGTGTCGAAAGTCACCATGAGCACTACGAACGACCCAATAGCCCACTTGCCGCCAAAGGCCAGCAAAAGACGAACCGTGACGTGGCAGGAGCTTGCTGAATGGCAGTTTGACAACAAGTATATCCTCCGAGGCTATCGACCAGAGAAGGCAGACTATTTGGAGATTTTTACTAGCCTGACATTCTTGCACAACGAAACTTGCAATGTATACACTCATCTCGTCGGTGCTTTGCTCCTGCCGCTTATTTCTCCTGTCTTCCTGCGGTTCCTTGCAGACCCTCGGTTTCTCAACGTCTCGTCCATGGACTATGCCATGTTTAACGTCTACTTTTGGTGCGCGGAGATCTGTTTGGTCTTGAGCGCACTCTACCACTTGATGCAACCCCATTCGCATAGTGTAGAACTATTCTGGCATGGAATGGATTTGCTGGGTATTGTTATTGTGACAGTGGGCACATTCTCTTCTGGCATCTACTATGTGTTCTTCTGTGAAGCAGGCTTGCAAAAACTGCACTGGGCTATTGTCAGTCTCTCCGAGTGACCGTCACCACTCACTCCACCCTTCCGCCAGCTGATTGAACAAATCCAATAATTGATACACTGACATAGAGTCTCAGATCTTAACCACGGGCACCATCACAGGTGTTCTTATCTCGCATCCCCTGCTCAAAACACCGCGCTGGCGGAATGTAAAGGCGGGTGCCTTTGTTGTTTTTGGCTCTTCGTCGTTTGTACCACTGCTACATGGAGTCCAGCGATACGGGCTCACATACATGCTCCAATACTCGGGAATGAAATGGTATCTGCTCGAGCTTACCTTCTATGGCACCGGAGTCGCCCTATACGGGGTATGTCTAACACGCTCACCTCCCCTCGTGTTTCTATTCCCCAAGACAAGAATTGATTTTGACAAACTCTCTGCAGTTCCGAATTCCGGAGCGTTTAGCACCGGGCAGGTTTGATATCTGGGGAAGCTCGCACCAGATCTTTCATGTTGCCATTTTATGCGCAATGTACACACATGTGACTGCTCTGCTGCAAGGCTTCACAACCTGCCATACACTGGATGTTTGTTCGCTTCAGGGTGTTCACTGAGCAAATTGAAGCTGTATAGCAAACTACATATGTAGACGTTCCTACCAGATCAAAGGATAGGTACATGAACTAAAAATACATGTAGACTGGATAATGTTCTGAGTCTAGAATTAAGCATTTAATCACCGCAATATAAAAAATAGAGAGAATCATTTTTATACTAAAGGCACTTACATATTCTGGAGACAACAGTTTCCATGACTGCGGCAGTGTATTCTATCGCTAAAGCCACATAGTGATTCATTATATAACACCGCAAGCGCCAAGAATGTACCATTTATCGGTGCTAGCGTTTTCACAGGCCAAGCTGCATGTAGCTAGGTAATTATGCCAGCTGTCTACCTGGTAGGTAGCCATTGAAGTTCAAACCGACATTGTTTCACTTCGTAGGTACATGTACACAGCAGCAGCCTAGGTAGAGATCCTGGCCTTGGCATATGAGAATTAGCAACCATCAACAACTTGCGCATCAACTCATCTTGTTCATGGATGATCAACTTTCCCCCGAAGCTCAATACGGATGTCTCCCGTTTGATATATTTGCCCTTGTATGTCGCACGACGCCACCCAACTGCTCCCTCTGACTGATTCCTACAGAAACATTGGGAACATGAACTGCCCCGTGATCAAGATGGCCAGCAATGGGAGCGTCTAGTGCATCGATACTGGAAGCTGATTCCTCTAGAGCGATTTGTGCGTCCCTAGCCGGCTGCAGTGATGTGAGCTAACATAAATGTGGTATCGCCCTTAGCCGTATCATGCTGCGGCCTATAACAATTTAGACAACCCTACCAGCAGTGTGCCGCCTTCGTCAGAGGAGATATCACGGTGCCTAGCACCCTTTCAGACAGCTCAAGAGCGAATCATCTGTGCTAACGCCCACATCACCCGATGGAAACCGGTTTTTGTCCGGACTTGCTACAGAGAAGATCTAAACGAAGCATACGAATCGCTCATCGACCGAGATGCAATTGCAGAAGTATGGAGAGCTGAATGATCGGGCACTTTACAATGGATCTACTGTATCTCAGATTCTGCAACGCATCCCACTTCTGGTGGACACGCAACCAATGAGTGTAATCGAAGACGCTGAGGACTGGGACTGGAGACATAAGCAAGAACCTCCTACTGATGAGCTCCCAGAAGATTCCCTAGAAAGGGCAGATAGGGATGACTGCACGCTACTGTTCATGGTGGATGAGGAGGCTTTACTGGAAGGCCTTGTCAAGATCAAGTGGATAGGGCTCCATGGCCAATGCATATGGGAGAACAAGATTCACCCAAATTCTCTACAAATCTTTGGTGGAGTGCTGTCTGATGGGCAGGGCTTGCAAGAGCTTGTTGAGTGCCGCCTTGGACCGGGCGAGCCTGAGAATGGCGGCACTTTATGTGGATTCTGAAAAGCCTGTATTCAACACAACGCAAAATAGCATATCTCGAATATGATTTCATGTTGAATTCGTCTACTGCGGTCTTCTCTAAATGTAGTCATTACCCATATTGAGCTTGAGATAGTAGTCATTCGCTTCAAGTAATGCCTTATCCACGTTGGCTCCGTACACCAAAATGCCTTCAGTCGTCAATCGAGTATCCAGACGCTTTCTCGTATGTTTCTGTTTGAGACTTCAAAGATAGAAATCTCCAAGACCAACATCTGCTCGAGCTAGATGTTCTTCAAATGACAACCAATGTCAATTTTGTCAGTCATTTTACTCGACCATCAGTCAGAACTTTATATAATGCTATGTATTTTGCTTACTCTAAATCTGCCATCAGCCCTTTGAGAACATACCTCGCGTCTCAGTGATTTTCTCAATGAGACGCCTCGGAAGTTGTTTGGCCGATGCTTCTTCATGCTTCAAAATTTTCTCACTAGTCATAAGAAAACGATGCTGAAAGTCTTCCCACAGCTTCTGATCAGTGGTATTTGAGCTGCCAGGCCGTGGGTAAAAGGGGTCATTACGCCAAAAGCATCTGCAGGCCTTTTCGATGCCACTATCGTCTAGAGTCATATTGTTGCAGCAGTCAAAATCCAAGATCCACATTGCGTGAGTACCTAAGGAGCCCACATGATGAAAATGAGAAGATTTTATAGCAGACTGGCCCTGCAATCGAGGCTGAGCAAGAACGAATTCTATATCGTTTGCATCGACCTTGGCTATCCAGTAAAGAAATGCAAGCGCATCAGCCATGCACATAGCATATCCATGGGGCTCAAGTCCTATACTTTCCATCTGATCAATATGAAGTGGAAAGTTGCGCAGGCTATACGCTCGGAGGCGCCGAGGCCTTTCAGACTCAGCCTGGAATCTGCGGCGGCCAAGGTAGGGGCGGATTAGGCAGTGTTTGTTCGCCTGAGTATTCAAGATCTTCTCGGTATCCACGCCAGGGATAAAGTTCTCTATGATCGTTCGACGAAATGACAGGCTAACGGGCATTATCTTCTCGCTGATGATAGCTTTACAAGGCGTATAGCCGGCAGGGAGTCGAGGGAGGATATCAGTCCACTCAGGAGCCTCTTCGCTGATGAAAGATTCAGATTCGGGAATATTGAACGGAACCCCAGAGGCGCCAAAGGCTGCCAAAATTTGAGAAGTGTCCAGAGATTTAAGGCACTCTAGTAATCGTACATGAATGTGATATTCATTGGTGATGGATCTTCCGGGGCCGCCATCTTCTCGTTTCATAACCAATTGTCGATCTGCGCTCGGTCGGCTATCTCCTTCTAACTCTCCCCAGACAGACCCGCAGAATCCCTGCCCAACTCTTGCGAGTTGTGATAGGTCATTGCGCATGGTAAGCTGGCAAATGGTATCTGCCACCATGTTTGTCGCTTGTGCAGCTGTTGATCTTTGTAATGTTGTATTTGGAGTCAATGTCTGGACCATAAAATACGCAGGCATTCATACATATTTAGTTATTTTTAGCAGCCTCCGTAAACATACACATAAAGTTGAATATCGATATGCTCAGCGCCAAGTTCAAAATAGAGGGTACTAAGCTCGAAAGTGGCATACTAAGGGAAGTTAAAACTGTTGTATTTTATGAGTTTGGCTGCTTGGGATTAAGCGAGAATCACCCAATCCAGTGATATAGTAAATAGCCCTCAGTGTTCAAGATGAATCATTGCTCGTGTCTCCTCTCTGACTTAAGAGTAACGGTATCTTGGCGAGCAAGATCCAATACCCATCCAATTTGCCCCCAATCGTTCATCTTCAAGTCGCGCGGATCATGAGATCGGTAATAAAAAATTTAAATTTAGAGTAGTAAATTGGTACCAAGGCGCAATCTAGAGTTTTTGAGGCGTGTGCAGAGAATTGTAAACAGGGTATACCTTTATGGCGGCGGGCCAATATATACTTAATTATTTCACCGCGCGCATCTGATGGTTTAATAGCTCACATTGACGCGTAAATCCTGGCTACAAATAGAATGACCCCCCTTTCCCTCTCTATCCAGACCACCACATCCACCCCAACTCCTTTACCACATCCGTCTCAAGCCTGCCACTACATCATGACCATATCATATCACACAGGAAACACCTAGTACAAACCGCCATCGCGGTCCCTGCGCATCGATGAATGACTAGTGGACCGGTCGGCGCCCATCGACAAAACAAACGAGGAGGAGGGCGATGAGAAGGACGAAAAGAGACGAGGACAAAAAGAAGCAAAGCCAGCATGTTTTCTTCTTCGCATCAACAGACAAGCCGCCGAATGCAATGAAAAAAAAAGTGCCACCTGGAGGAAGCGTAATACCAGGGGCACGAGAACAAATCAAAAATTGTGCCGTAGTACTTACCAGACTAGCTGATCATCCCAAGGTATTAGTCGCCTCACGCAGGGCCTTGGCAATGTCAACCCCCATCCGGATACCTTGAACATCCATGATGAGCCGGCAAGACACAGTAGTCTTGGCAATACTACTACTATACAGAAGAAGAAGAGGAGAAAGAAGAATAAGAGAGGAGAGGAAAAGAACGGATATTTGTACAACAGAGTACGTATGTGCAATAAAATCTGCTAGGCGAGAATTACGCCACGGGAAGAAAACAAGAACTAACGGAAAGGCAGGCACGAGTATATTGAACGCGGTACACGGCCTGGACGACCTGAGGCAGTCATGACATGAGGAAGGCGAGGAAAAATCTATGCACGAGCATGGTAGGAAGCGTCATGACCGACCAGTTTGGGCTAAGAAGAGCTGCGAAGATGAGAAACACATATCATCAAGCAGATGAAAAAAAGAGAAGAAGAACAAGTCTTTATACTATCGACGTACGTATTCCCCTTTACTGCTGACTACACTTAATCTATTTGACGACACTTGCTTAACATTACGCGAAAAAGTGTGGCGGTAAGCGGCAGAATAGTATCAGCACCTTTGCTACTGATTCGAGAAGTGCCATGCCCAAGCCAAGCAAGCGAGCATCGTTGTCTACCTACCTACCTGGGTAATCTTATATCGCTGCTGCACTTTTTTTTTTTTTTTTTTTTTTTTTTTTTTAAAA
>ANCB02000412.1:0-33746 GCA_000331835.2 Trichoderma hamatum GD12 | reverse complement strand
AAACCCGCTTGTGAGAGAAGCAGGAGAAAAACCTATTATCTAATGCCTTGCGAGTTAGACAGTGTAAATAACTGTAGCTGTTCTCTTGCACTTGTTAAGATAACCTTGTAAGCTTTTTTTTTTTTAAATTTTTCTTTAAACTGTAAAGTTAAGTACTTGAAAATAACTTGTATTTTGCAGTTATTATAGTTGCTTGTAGTTGTCTTAAGTAACTTATAGGCAGTGTGTTTACAGTAATAGACTGGGTAATAAAGCTGTGCCTGAGAGGTAGTCGGAGACAGCTAAAAGCTAGAGAAAAAGTCGGGGTATAAGATGCCTTATGGTATAAGTAGTGATGTGCTTTTAGAAGAAGTAGTAAAGAAGAAGTCGGGGAGTAAGGTGCCTTGTAGTATAATTGGCGGTTGTTTTTAACCTATAAAAAATGATTTTGTAATTAGAAGGGCTACTAGCGTGTGGCAAGTAGCAGTTATTTTTAACTGCTAAAATATAAGAGTATTGCTATTCAGGCGGTATTCTCATTTGACCTAGCTTATTTTAGCTAAGTTTAGCAGCACCTAGACCGGCCTACTAAAAAATAGTGTAATGCACTGGGATGTATAGAATTTACTATAAATAATTATTGTAACTTTGAACCACTGCTTTATTTAGTTTGATCAAGACTGCCTAGATTGATCAAGACTGCCTAGATTGATCAAGACTGCTTAGATTGATTAAGACTGCCTAGATGAGTTGGTTTTCAGAAGGCCGTTGGCTGCAGGTTTAACCCTGGCGGTTATTCGATCGTCAACAGTGGCACACTGAACCATTTGATTGTTGGCAAGATGACGCCGATTGCGACCAACGACCACCAACAACCACCAGCCGGCGGTTACACAAGGCCCCTCAATATAGCTCTCGCATCCTCTTTCTGTGCTTCATAACGCGGCGAAAATCGCGCTGATTAGCCCCAATATGCTGCATAATCGTCGAATCTCAAGATGCATAGGAGATTGTTGGCGCTGGCAGTTCCTCTGATCGTGGGCTTCATTGTCGCGACAACTTTGTTTATGGGAAGAGATCGATTTGTGCAGCCTTTGTTTCGACATGTTGCTGACAATAGAAGACCACTGAAACCTGTTGTTGATGGTTGGTATTCCTCTTGGACCTCGCTGTCTCTTTTCGCAAACACAACTACATGTAGTCCTTGCTAACCTTCTCAATTCTCCCAGGTGCCATCTTGCTGGCCGCCAACATCACCCAATATCTCGATGCGATCTTGACGACACAACCTTCAACTTTACCAAACCTAAGATGTCCTGCGCTCAATAGCACGACGCGATATAGCGCGCTCAAGAGCAAAGGCTCCTCCGACCCAGCTATACAATACTTCTTCGCCCTCAACCTGCGACAAAATCTGCCTTTGTTGCCTCGGCTAATGGGCAGCATTGTCGAGGCAATTCGTTTTCTCGGCCCTGCACACTGTGCATTGTCCATAGTTGAAGGCAACTCTCCAGACGGTACTGCCGATGTACTTGCTGCTCTCCGACCAGCACTCGAGAATATGGGAGTTACATATTACTTTGAATCATCTACAATCGATCCGAGCAAGGACAACCGCGTGGGGCGCCTTGCACAGCTTCGAAACAAGGCATTGGCGCCGCTCCTAGGCTTGAATGATACAGTGACAAGTAATACCACCATTGTTTTCCTTAACGATGTATCCGCATGTTCCGAAGACATCCTCGAGCTTGTTCATCAAAAAAGAGTCCTTGGTGCTGACATGACATGCGCCATGGACTGGACATATGCCGGTGAACACCCCACCTTTTACGATGTGTGGATTGGCCGCACAATCAATGGCGATTCCTTCTTCGAAATCCCCCCGGACGGGAATTGGGACTCGGCATGGAATCTCTTCTGGAACGCTGATGAGACTCGAGATCGCTTCTCCAGGCACCGTCCCTTTCAAGTGTTTTCATGTTGGAACGGCGCTACAGCATTCACAGCCCAGCCAATTCTGGAAAAAACTATAGAATTCAGGGCAGCGAATGAGTCTGCCGGTGAATGCAGACAAGGCGAGCCGCAATTATTCTGCAAAGACCTCTGGTTCAAGGGCCACCGCAAAATCGCCGTTGTCCCGTCCGTGAACCTCGAGTACTCTGTGGAAAAGGCAAAGAAGATTAAGGAATCCAAGGGATATACGTCTGACTTGGTGTCGAAGCAAGATCCTGCAGACGATAAAATAGACTGGCGGCTTGACCCCCCAGACATGGTGAGGTGTATGCCTACTTGGGCGAACCAGTATTGGCAGTCGTGGAATGAGACTCTGAAGCCTTAGGTGCGGTTGTATACCTGGCTACATGATCATATTTTCTTTCTTTTGGCGTTTATTTGTATACCAGTGGAGCAAAAGAGGCGGCAATTCTTATATAAAATAGGATCTTGTATGAAGAATAGATAATGAATATGGATGGATACGGCAATCTGTATTGCCTCTACGTATGGCCAGTGAAGGTGGCCAGTGAAAGCAAGGTTGTGGCTCACATGTTATTGTATATTATAGATGTTGGGTTGAAGATCTTGCTATAGGCTGATCAAAGGTCATACATCATCAGAGATAAAGGAACATATATCATGTCTCATGATACACATACTCTTATAATCCATTTGGCCCGCTATCAATATATATAATATACACCATATTACCATGATATGTCTTGTCAACTGAATGACACCGTTGAGATCGACCCAGAGATATTTCCTCTGCTAGATATCTCGTTAGATTCAGTGAGTGCGTTATCCTCGCGAGATGTTTACAAACCCATGTGTATCTTGACCTCTATTACGGATCTTCTCCTTTATCTTTTGTCTGAAGCCTGTCTTAGATGGCAGCATCGCAGTGATATACCAAATAGCTCTAGAAATAGCGATATGCTCCATCCCACTAAGATGGAAAGAAAAGGTTTATGTAGGCAACGAGATTGTAACCGCGCACACAACCATAACCCCGCCCAACTTGGATAGAGCCTTGCAACAAGCCCAGTGGCTATTATTGGCCCAAATCGGCTGTGCTACATTACTGGCACGAAATAAATATGTCCAATAAAGAGAGGCTATCAGATCACTCTTTTCTTCCTTTTTCCTTTTTCTTTCTTTCTTCCTTCCTTTCTTTGTTTTTGTTATTTCGTTGTAGCTGCTAGGCACCGCTTTTCTGCCGTCAACTTTGGTTCGACAACTGTTGTAATATCTAGATCAGGACTGTAACTTGGCAGCCTGATGGACGTTAAAGGTTAATGTTTTTGAATACATATATATAAAAACGTTAAAGATACGTGGAATATGTGTTCAAACCGGTGGTTACTGCGCCCACGAAGTATCTATCAAATGCTCCTATATTGTACTGCCTCATGTTCATCCTAACCGAGTAACCAGAGTAAGATGAAAGAAAGAATTTCACAATCAATTAGAAGAGATTGTGTCAATATAATAGTCTCAGTAAAGTCGGGATATAGGAGTTGAAGAGATGCGCGCAAAATTATCCTTCATGCTGTTGCTGATGGACAGCTTACCACAACAGTTTGAGATAAACGTAAAAGTAGTATAATCACACTAAAGAAATATGTATATGTATGTAAAGTATCTAAGTAGTTTTGAGAATTTTGATCAATAGTCTACAACGAGATCCCTTTTAATTCACTATTGACCAATCAATGCAACGCAGAGCTACGAACTACGTTCATCGTAGCAACAATGTCACCTCTTTGCATGGAACTGGGGGCCTCTATCATCTCGTACATTAGCTGTCCCACTACCTAAATATAACTTGAAAGCCCGTCTGGTTTGACTGGCTTTGGATATTTTAATTTTGTCGTCAAATATGCTTCAGAATAAGCTCAACCTCGGTTTCCGCAGCCTCCAGGATATGCTCTGGCGTAAACTCTGGCACCCATCCCAGAGCCTCTGTACCGTGCTTTGGTGTAAGTGTGCATCTGGGCATTTCATATGCATAAAGTAAGCAAATCTGTTCTCTTCATCTCTCGTAGTGGTGGGAGAATGATAACACTCACTTGCCGGCCAACTGTACCCGCCCAAAGGCTTTGGGGCATTTCAGCCCACGGCTCATCGCCTCGAGGGCTGCGTCATCCACCAGCTCAACTCGTTCATCTTCTAGAATGCCCTTCTTCGCTAGTGCTGCCGCCATATGGTTATAGAGGTCATCCCATGCTACGCTACCTGGCGAAGGTAGGTAGTAGCCTTGTTTTCCGTGCCCAGGATTACTACTCTCGGAGAGGATGGCGGCGAGCAGGCGAATATAGAGGGCGGTGTTATCCCTTATGTGGCATACGGGCCAAGTCTGGCCAAAATCGTCATCAGTCTCGCCTCTCCAGATTACGAAATCTAGGGGCTAAAAAGTGACTTACCGGAGAATTATCGTCAACGCGATAGACCCGCTTTGCCTCCTTGGCTGCTCTAACGATAGCTACAGTCTGGGCAGAAATCAAGTTGCCGAATCCCAAACCCTTGCCATCTTGCATAATTGTGAGCACTCAGATAATGGATATAGCTGTGGCAGCGTCATGGATTTTAAAAGCAGGTAGAAACTTACACACAATGCATGGTGCAATGATATAGCTCTTCACACCAAGCTCCTCCGCCAAAGTTATAATGGTATTGTTTGTGCCGACAGCCTGTGATACACGATTAAGTCTAGATGCTTCATTTTATGCATATTACTGCAGAAATTTAAGATAAGGGTTACTAAATATCCTTTCTTTTGAAATGCTTGGTATGGAGCTTGTTCTTGCTGCTCCCTCTGGATCTTATACAGCCCAGAATCCGTATCCAGTAGTGGCTTGTCTGTCGGGGCTCCTGCTAAATCGGAGAATATTTTAGCACCAGATGTCTGTATTTATATGTTAGTAATTGTGGCATGAAGATAGCTGGTAGAAAAAATATTCCACTAAACGGAGAACAATGGCCCATATACTCGCAACTGCATAGGCTAGTTTTCCCCTTTGTCCGTCTCATCCTCTCTAATCAAAGTTACGCAACAGAAACTAGGGGGCTAAGAGTTGTTACTTTCCTGCAAAAAATGGACGCTCTGGCCGGTCTGCTGCCGCAGCTTAGCCAGCGCTCGGATGAACAGCGTCTGCCTCTCAACATTCACCACGTCAATAAACCAAATAACGATTGACACCTTGCGGCCCAAGACGAAGCTCTCAATGGCGGCTTCATCGCCTGGATCAAACGACGCGGGTTCGGCGCCATAGCCCCGGACGGCCTGGGCTTGGGTATCACTGCGAACGAGTGCGTAGATTGTGCCATGGGGTGGCAGTTCTACGATGCCATCGCTAGAGTTGTGCAGCTGAGCCAGAATGCTGCCGCCCAGGTAGCCAGAGGCACCAGTGAGGAGGATGTTGTGCATGGTTCCTTGCCTGGACCATACAATGGATAGGGACAATTTGGTAGCTAGCTTAAATTTAGCTCAATGAAAACGGCTGGTGTTGAATTGCAGCAGCAATTGCTTGCTTACGGTTACGCTATCGAAAATAATATATTGAAGCTTTACCTGCATTTCACTCATTAAGACAGAGCTGGTGCTGAGTGCAATATTTCAACCATTTTATGCCCCGCGAAACGGGTTCGCACTCCTTCGTATACTTCGTATCTAGGTTGGGTACTAGGAATTAATTTGTCTGGTACAAAATTTATAATATGATTACTATTTATTGCAGACTAAGCGAAGAATCAACTCATCGTATACTAAATTGAGTGTACGACTGATAATAATGTGGGGTGTTTGTTATCTTTACCAGTTGTAAAAGATTATTGTGATCAATTGAGGTCGAGTCGCGCAAAGTCGCCTAAGAAAGCTATCGCAGTGTACATATATACATGTGTCTTGTTCAAAGACAACATTTATTAGAGGGCCACAGGAACGAAATCCCCAAAACCACATGCCGTGTGTAAAACCGAGGCGATTGCATCGCTGAAATATGTAATAACCATCAAGTCTAAAGAATAGGCTAGCGACTATGAAATAATTAAAAAAAAAAGTTCTAGGTGAGATAAGGGGGTATTGTGGTCTAATTTTCGGTTTCTGTTATTTCGGGAATTCGTTCGAAATATTCCACATAATCTAAAACTCTCGTAACTTGCCATCTTTTAGAAATCTCTCTAATGTTTCCGATTCCAGGCACAGCGAGATATCTAGACCACCATCAAGCGTCCCGCTATCCATCACACACAACAGACCATCCATGGCGACCATAATGGCATGCACATAGCGTGGGCGCAAACCCTTTCCCACAAAATCAATATCATAAGACCCAAGCCGGGCCCACGAGGTGACAAGAGTGTGCTTCCTGCCTAGAAATGCTCTCCATAGACGCTGAGGCGCGACTTCATGCGCTTCTTCATGAAGTATAGCCGCTACAGCCTCAGGTGTAAACCGATCAAGGCATGTGCGGATCTCTGAAGCTATAGATCCAATTTTGGTGTCTGAAGCCGCGACGTTGCGGATAGGAGTGCTGATATGCGTTAGCACCAGAGGCGAGCCGACAAAGGTATTTGGGAGGCTCGGTGAAACTCGAGCGCGGATTCCTAGGGTAAAGTCCAAGAAGACTTCATCGTCGTTCTTCATTAATGGTAAGCGAGCCCGATTGATACCTGCCCAGATATGAGCCAGCAAAGCATCGAGGCGCGAAATCCTTGCCGTGGTCCCCGTGGCTGACTTTTTCAGTCGCCCCAGCTCGTCTTCTGTAAAGTGAATGATGCTAGTTGTAACAGGGTTAGAAAGATGCCAACTCTCCCACGGAGGTGGATATGCAGGCGACATCATGGCCCTTTGTAACAGCGCATCATCTTTCGGCTTGGAGTTTATTGTTGACTGGCTAAGCGTTGCCGGATGTCCGGCAGTGGTATCCCACCAGTCATACCGGTGCATAGGAAGAGATCGGGCCTTTGACACTAGTTCTGGATCGCTATCAGGATCATCTATATCACCCGCGGCCCTAGAATCTAGCAAGCTAGGCTCAAAGACAGGATACGCCAGATCTTTGGTAACGTCCTGCTTGGTAATCTCATCGCGGCACATCGACGCCCATCGACGCATGAAAAGCACAAGAGAATGGGCATCAGCTAGCGGATGTGCCATCTTTACAGCTACAGCGAAGCCACCGTTGCCTAGAAGAGTGACCTGCACAATCATACTCGGAAGGCCTTGGAATGTCTCGAGATCATATAGAGCCATGCTTGTTGACGACGCCATGAGATCTGATTGAGGGAAGCTCCCAATCCACAATTCATTGGAAGCACGTTTGGCAGGTTCCGGAGCCACTGAATCCGGGGAAGAGTCCAACTGAACAACGTTCCATTCCACACCCGGATCTGAATCTAGGCCGTAGGTAATCATGGGCCGATGGAAACGCTCCCCGTGGGAGCCGTTCTCGCAGACTGGCGCCCAATGAAGCTGGCCCGCCCATTGTGGGAAAGCTTCCAGTGTCTTGATGAAGGAGGTTTTGAGGTATCCAACCATGTCAGCTGGTTCGTCATGGTCGAAGATCCAGATGGCTCCTGTAGAAGCGAATCGAGCCACTGTAGCGTCAAGAATGGACAATACGGTTGAGACTTCTGACTGCGGCCGGGAGGGCGGGTGCAGCCGGCTCGTTTCTAAAATCTTCGCCTCCATAGTCTGTGTTTAAGAAGTTTTCGCTATGTTCTTGGCTCTCTTCATCAAACATTCAGTATGGTAACTGGGTTTAACTATCCTTTTATACGGGCTAGCTATACAGTACGTCTTTCTGGTAAATCGCACGGCTTCCGTCCCTGCCCTAAAAGGGTATGGTAATCTTATCGCTGGCCGGTTGAGTCACACGGCGTTGAATTTATGAAGAAACATTTGATCCAAGACCCTTGAAAATGGCCATTCTCTCTACTCTTCTGGCCCACAACTTGTTATATATCCCAAGTTTTCCGCTTCCATGCTATTAAAAAACACATACACTATGTGTTGAACTACATGTGATATCCATAGCTTGAGAGGTCTGGCCGCCACATATTTGGAGGATAGGTATTCTCTATGACCAGATCGCGGAATTTCAACATCTTGTACATAGCGCAGTGGAGAGCATGCCATTTGAGAATACAGTGGCTTATTGTGGAGTTGGGAAATGTGACTCGCGTAAAAATAATGTGATTCGCGATAACCGGACATTTAATACCATCACACAAATTAATACTGCGCACTGGCTAAGCAAGTACAAGGCGCGGGATGGCAGGTTCCTGCCCATTTATCACAACTATACAGGTTTTAACTTGCTATTACGGCTAAATGACATATATTATTGCAGATAAGTAATACTATGATATTGGGAATGAGGTGAAGCTAGTCATGATATCACTATGACAAACTACTATTAACAATTAAATGGGGTATAGTGAAAGGGTACCATTAATCAACGCATTGGTAGTATATAATTCCCTGAAGATTAGAATATCAAAGGGATTGTTGCCATGTAATCGCAACTGGGGGCAGTTCAGAATTAACAACGCTTTTTTTAATGCCTCTGCTCTAATATATTGTGTGCTCAGTAAATTCTGATAACCAATACCACGTCACATCCTTTCATCTATATTTAGCGTGTGATCGAACTTAAACATAGAATAAGTTGTTTTGGCGGCAGAAGCAAGAGGAGGAAGTATGGATATCCTATGCAATGGAGTGGCGCATCATTGGTGGAGGAGCGTATGCGGTTGCATAGTAATGTGACTCAAGTGTCCATCTCATTGAGATGAAATATTTGTACTGCCTCCAGAGAAACTGCGTGTGTTCTGTGCGCCTTCTCTGGAATAAGAGATGTTACTACCATCGAGGTTCTCTTTTTTGTCTTTTATTTTGTTACCTATAAGCCTTTTACATTAGTACTCTGCGTCAAGGTTTTGTTATAGCCATCATTTCATGACGCACGGTAATTTCTTTGAGCAATTCGATTCTGAACTCTCCGACGGACGGCAAGGTCCGAAAGTTTTGTCCAATCTTCATCAGGGCGAGCTAGTTTGCTATAAGCACTGCAGGCCGCATGGGAGTGGTTTTGGTCTGATGCAGGTTGATGGTCGCTCACGCCATTTTCCTGAGACATTATAAGAGTGCAAATTGCTGTTCAAGATTAACGCCCAAAGGGACGAACTTCCAAGTATTATCACACGGAGGATTTTGGCGAGGGGGTTTATTGTTCCGAGGCCGAGCGCCACCCCCACAGTCGTTGGTTCAGGGTGTCAAGTATACGACAAAGGCGGGCATCCAATTGTCAGCTCGGTCATGTAGAATGGAAAGCCCAAAAGCAAATGGCTTCAATAATATTCATAATACATTAATAGCAAAAATAAGCCAACAGAAAGTAATGAAAGCGTTTCGAATCTTAGCTATGGCAGCATATATAATCGATCTATACATCTACTCCTTTAATGTGAGCAACACAGCATAGGGTTATAGCTCAAAGCAAAGATTGTTCAACTAGTATTTTTGTTTGTGTTATATATTATAGGAAAACCGCATGTCTATATCTTAACCGTCTTTCAGGTATGGTCCAAGTAACTGGTACACCTCCACAGTCCGAAGCGGGAAAAACATCATTTGATCGAAGCTGTGGAATGCATGGCAAGCACCACATGTGAACCAAGATCCCCTTTCCATCTTTTTGCTGATCGCAAGGATACCTTTTAGGCGCATTGAAGCAAAAAAGGGATAGTCAATCTCAGGCAACGCCACGGCCAGAGCGACAACAACCGCATACATGTGCGCCAGAAAAAGAAACAAGAGTGGATCTCTATTGCTAACATCTATAAAAGATGCAGCCGAATTTTTGGTGAACCACGCTGTAAATGGGTAGATTAAACGATATTGTTCCTTGGCTGGGATATCCATCTGACACCGCTCATGAGTAACGGTTAGGACATCTCGGAGCTGCCGAGTTACTGCTGCGATGCTTTGATTATTTTTGAAACATATGGTCAGTCTATTCATTGCATCTATACCCTCATTGAAGAGCTCTGTAGCAAAGGCGTCGCGTTTTTTGTTCTCTCCAATTCGATCTGGCTGGCGAGATGATGCAGCGCCTATTTCTTCAGTCTTGTAACGGAAGTCGTACTCAAATAGGTGATAGAATGCGGATTCCTTAGACCAAGCACGCATCTGATATGCAGCCTACTAGATGATGAGACTTCCAAGTGACAGATGGGTAACGGTCAGTGTAATCATACCTGAGAAATACAGTGTACAATCGCCATTAGTGAACGGCTATAGTCCAATTAGCGACGTAGATTAGGTTGTGCGGATGCTACTCACCAATCTGGCATCTGATATGAACAACCCAGTGCCGTAACTAGAATTGCATCTGCATTGCTTCTCGAAAAAGATTGCATTGCCTGTCTAAGTCCACTCAGAGCGAGGGTGTGATAACGATAGGCGTCTACAGATGCCTCTTGTGATTTGGCTCGTATTGCAAGACGCTCCGCAGAAGCTGCTGCTAGCATATGAGCTACAAAGCTGAATGTAGTTGCGAGCTGAAACATCCTATATAACTTGATCAGCGTAAAGCTCAGCAATCCTAGCAATGAGACATACGTTCGAAATTCGCCCAACAAGAGACACATATCGCTAGTGCCGCTGATATCAAGCACACTAACCGCTAAAGCTGTTTGGTAAAGATATCGCAATTCAGCCAGAGGCATGGTGTGCCAGCCCAGAGACGGGGCGATCTTCAACGTGGGAAACGGGGGGTTTCCAGTTTCCTTCCATTGCATACAAGATTGCTCAATGTGTGTGGGCCACCACAAGGGTTCAAGTGCATCAGAAGCCTCTGCTATATGTGGTCTGTGGTATTGACACTCTAATCCCGTAAGCAGACACTTTCGACTATAGAGCTGCATTAATAGATCCAATGTCTACACATTCAGAAAAGATAACCAACCATATTGGCCGAAACTCATCGCATTTAACGCGTCTTCGTTTGCATGTCTGACAACCATTTTTTGACTTTACATGGCTTCGTCGCATCACAGTCTTTATGGTTTCCATCGTAATTGTTTGATGCCTTCAGCTATTCATCAAGGTGAGTCAGAACCCTTGGCATAAAGACTCGAATAGTGGCAGCTGCAAAGCAGGCATCGCAAGTACAAATCGAGTTTGGGCCGAAAAATTAAAATGGGTAAATGATTTGAAGAGGTTATGGATGATCTGGAAGAAGATAACAGGATGAACGTAAAATTATGAATACTGCGCAAATAGTTTACCCGACTTAGTAATACCTGCCAGCCATCTACATGAAATTCAGCTCCAAAGCTGGAGTGCGAACTCACAGACATCCGAAGTTTACACGAATGGCGATCTCACTCTCCCGGGTAGTCTTTTTTTCTTGGTGTATTTGTATTCGACTCTACACAATGTTCTGGAGAAAAATATATATTTATACTAATCTATTCTTACCTCAATAGATGTCGTTTGAGATCTCCAAGAGGCAATTAAATTTCTTGAGGTCAACTTTTTTGTTACCGTTATATTTATGAAAGTACATTGAAAAGGTTACTGACGTTGGGATATGACATTAGAGCTTGGCTAGTATCCACTATTGAATAGATTCCGATCCAATTTTTTCATAGATTCAAGGAATGTGTGACTTCGCTAATTCTTGATACACGTCAAGGCCCGGCAAAGGTTGTTTTGTGACATTATGATTGTGGTTATAAAAGTTGTCGTCTAGTTGGATCTTGGCAAATTTACCATAGCATGACGATTATAAACATTGCCGAATAAATACATGTAAATCCCCACAATCTATGTAAAGCTTAGAACTACTGATATTGCACACGGCAGGATGAATATCTGCTGCATGTGATATTGATCACAGAATAGGTACATTTCAGATAGTGCTGGGTCTAGGCGCTCCTAGGAAGGCGTCTAAGTGGCTGATCCCTTACAGTAGGATTCCGTGCCTTTATAGTGCGGAGTCGCTGTTCAGGGGTTACCCTGGCAGGTCCTTTTGTAGTAAACTCGCCCCGATTTTCAGGATCCCAATGCGGTCCACTCCGAGGATATCCTTGAAGCGTTGTTGGTTGTGTTTAAGATAGGATTGGGTGCCAGTAGCACAAAATTCATATACACTTTGTAACCCTCTTTCCTTTGGAGCCATAGGCATCATTTCTTCTTCAAACACGGGTCCCTAATATTGGGAGTCGAGCCTTTTGACCGGGTTCACCAAGCATCAGCTGTTGACGCACTTTACCCGCTCTGACACCATCTATGCCATTGACTTCCTGTAAACACCAAGTTTTGGCACAAATCTCTCGTCATGGCGACGCAGGGTGATGACTTGGATCCCCAGAATCTTAGGCCCGACGACAGTGTCGCTACAGATCCGTTGTTTTATAGCATCTCTCCTGCTCAGCTATGGATTGGTCGGCTGGTATCCCGAGTATGCAATGCAAAAACTATGGAGGACGGATGGCTTCCCATCTTTTCCTGTGCTTCGGCTCGTTTACGCGCTGTAGCCGCACCTCTGTATGCGAAACGCCCAGCAGCGGCACTGAGATTCTTGCTGCAAAAGGAAACAGGAGGTATGCTCTTCTGTGGAGCTGTGCTGGAGGTCTGTATAGCCTCGTCTTGTTGATACCGGCTTGTGTAGCCTAACCTTCTGTTTGAACATTCTGGATCGCTAACATTACAATTAGGCATTATCGACCGCGGCCACCATGGGCTCGCCTCTACTACTCCATAAGCTCCTAGAGAGGCCCCATGATGCATCGCTTGCCTGGGGTCTAGTGATTGTGACATTGGCTGCCACAGTATTTGGTCGCGCAAAGGACCAATTGTGCAGGGTTCATTATGCGTGGATGGAACTGATGCTTCGTGCGGCCATCTTCGAGAAGAGCATCAAGTTATGCCCTGAAGCTCGCGTTGAGTACCCCCCTGAACGCATCGTTAACATGAGCTCTATTGATGCGGACAACCTGGCGTACTATATGCTGAAGGTTCATGACATATGGAGTGCGCCCTTGCAGATTATTGGCATTGCAGTCCTTACTGTTACCATCATGGGACCAGCTGCACTCTTTGGTGAGTCGTATCTCATATTTCATTGACGACCTTGCCACTGCTCGTGGATGACTAAATTTTTCTTCATTTAGGATTTGCACTTGTGCTTGTGATATTTATATCTCAGTCCTGGGCCAACAAAGCGACACGAAGTGCCCAGAGAATTTATATCTCGACTAACGACGGACGGCTGGGCGCTTTACGAGAACTCTTGTATGGCATCGGTAGTGTCAAGGCCCTCGGATATGAAACGGTATTTAGACAACGGATAAGCCAGTTTCGGGACAAGCAGGCGGGAGCGCTGCGCAAGGTAAGTACACGTATCTTTTGCCTCCTGATTGCTATTACTGGAGACCATGACGTACTGATGAACCCATCTCTTAGTATCTCATTCTTTCTTTCGGTTATTTCACAGCTGTCAACCAAGCTGTGAGTGGCTTCGCTGCTGGCGTGGCATTTCTGGCCTACTACCTCATGGGACACCGGCTGACGGCAGCAGTCGTATTCCCTGCATTGACGTATTTTGGAATGTTGTATCAACCTATATCTAGCGCCTCTTTAGCCGTTACAAGACAATTTGCTACTTGGCCGAGCTTTCGCAGGATACAAGGATTTCTAGGAGCAGGCGAGTCAGAGTTGAATGAGGATACAAGCAGAGAACAACGAGGACTGGTCAGCTTCAAAGAGGCCTCCTTCTCGCATCCAATTTCTGATCCCAACTCCTCATCAGGCATCTCTGGTCTCGAGGTAGGGAACCTCGACATCCCTTCCCACCAACTGACAATTGTCGTGGGGCCTACTGGATCTGGAAAATCAACATTTTTACGGGCCATTCTTGGAGATGTGACCAGAACGTCGGGATCATGTAGCGTTCACGGGTCCGTATCCTACTCAGCCCAAGACGCCTGGATTTTCTCTGGCACCTTGCAGGAAAACATCGTGTTTGCGACACCCTTTGACGCTCCTCGCTACCACGCCGTCATGAATGCATGTGGTTTGGATCAAGATTTCCCGGGAGAAAACACATATATTGGCGAGTCGGGAAACAATCTCAGTGGTGGCCAGCGAGCGCGGATCGCGTTAGCCAGGGCCCTCTATTCGGAATCCGACATACTGCTGCTTGATGATCCTTTTGCCGCTGTCGATTCTAAAACACGAGCGTTGCTATTCGATAATATTCGAGCCCTAAAGAAAACTGTGATCCTCGTTACTTTGCATCAATCTTTTATCCCCAGATGCGACAATGTCGTTGTAATCGAAGGTAGCAAGGTCACCTGGGCCGGCACCAGCAGCGACTTTGTCATTACATCTGAACTTTGGGAGAAATATCTTCAAGCCGCTAATACACCCGAGAGCGATTCTAATTCCACTGATGAAAGCGAAGGGAATTCTGACTCTGACTATAAAAGGCCTCCCGAAGTGGCATTGGTTGGTGTGAACGAGTCGTCTTCTACAGACGAGGACGTTTTCGAAGAAGAAGATCGAGCCAAGGGTACCGTAAGTTTCGACACACTGAAATTCTATGCCGCCTGTGCTGGCGGACTCATCGATGTTGTATCGATCGGCATATTGGCTGCTCTCCTGACCGGCGCCAAGACAATGTCTTCGTACTGGTTCGTCTGGTGGATCGATGATGCATTTCATCTACAAGGAAGCCAGTATCTTGGTGGATTTATAGGTTTGACGGTCTCACCAGGTTTTCTCGCTGGTAGGTAACGATGATACTAGTATTTCTAGGCTTTCAGACCCTCAAATTACATAGACTAACTGACTTTCAGCTCTCCTTGGCGTCGTGTTGGTCGTCTCGAGCCTTCGCGCAAGCCACACCATCCACAGCACTATTGTAGACAACATTCTTAGCGCTCCGATTGCGTATTTTTCTCGTCAGCCTGTCGGTCGGATCCTAAATCGGTTCACACATGATGTTACATCGATGGATGTGCTTATTATGAATGCAGTTGATGGTCTTATAAACGCTGGCAGTGCATTGATTGCGGCCATTGCCCTGGTGGCAGCCGCTGCTCCCATCACTCTGGTTGCCGCTATTCCGTCTGTGCTCGTTGCAAGCTGGTATCAGTTACAATTTGCTGTGTATGTTCAATTGTTTTATCTGCTTGCTACAACATGGCGTCTTCCCAATGACTGGCAGTAGATGATTCAACCCATAACCATCTTCATCTTGCTAATATATATGTTTTGCAGTGCGTCAAGGGAAGTGCAACGATCGGCTTCCATCTTACATTCACCGGTGCTCAGCATCGTCAGCGAAGCACTTCGAGGCGTGAGCTCCATTCGGGCTTTCCGGGCAGGCAGTTTTATGAGCACCAAACACGATCAAGCGCTTGATGCTTATATGTCGGCCGTGATCTGTCGAAAATCTCTCGATACATGGGTCACTTTTCGTGCTGAGTTATCAACGGTGCTGCTTCTTTTTGTTACTGCGATGCTTGTCGTATACACCGATGAAAATAGTAGCGTGGGCCTCTCCGGCACTCAGGCAGGCTTGGCTCTCAGCAATGCTACAGCCATTTCTCGCAGCATTTATCTATTCACCTGGGCCATTACCCAATTACAGATCGAAATGAACTCAATCGAACGGTTAAAGACTTATTACGAAGGCATCCCGCGCGAATCGAACCGCTTAAATGATGCAGCACCCAAACCCCCAGCCGAGTTCGATTCAATCCAGTACAAAAACGTCTCAGTTATTTATAGAGGACGACAGAACCCGGCCTTAGACAATGTAAACCTAAATCTGCCCCAAGGCGAAAGGGTGGGTATCATTGGCCGAACAGGCAGTGGAAAGTCGACACTGATATCTACACTGGCACGACTCGTTGATGTGACCAGTGGCAACATCACGATAGGTGATGCCGACATCTCAGAATTGGATCCCTACAAGCTTAGAACTGAACTTGTGTGCACACTATCACAACAGCCATTATTATTCAAGGGCACCATCCGCGAGAATCTGGACCCAGCTGGCCGCCATAGTAACGAGAAGCTTCTTGAAGTACTGAAAATATGTCAGTTGAGTCCATCACTGGTTGGTTCAACCGAAGATCTATCAAGGGAGCTTACATCTGAGGCACTGGATCTTTCGGCTGGACAGCGCCAACTGCTTTGTGCAGCACGTGTGCTACTAATAGAGCCTCGCATTTTGTTGGTAGACGAAGGTGAGTTAATACCCCGAAATGCTCGGTTACTCTTTTGCGATCCTACCCCCACCCATAATCACGGATAAACAGACCATAGATATGTAGGGCTGACATGATATTGGCTGCAATAGCTTCGGCAAATGTCGACTTCACCGCTGAAGCAGCCCTTCAGGAGGCGCTGGAAGCCTTGCCAGCCGGGACAACCGTGGTATCTGTTGCTCATCGTGCTTCCACTCTCTCATGGATGGACCGCATTATCACCGTGGATTCTGGGCGAATTGTTGAAGATGGTGCACCGAAGGACCTGCTACGCCAGCAAAATAGTTACTTTTATCAAGTCATTGCACGAGATGGAGAGGGAGCGATACGTTCTGCGTTGGCAGTGGCGCAGAAGCACAATAGACCCTGACCTATTTCATAGTTAGCCGTAATCATTTCAAGAGAGCAGCGGAATTCATTCCTACGATAGATTTATGATTACATATCTACCTACTGGACTATGCACATGAAGGACGCCTGGATTGAGGCTTCTGACAGCAGTTTACTAGCGTCTAATTGTAATTACACCAAAGCCCACCGCACCCCCGCTTGCAATCGACCAACATCTTATGGGGAAATAGGTGGATGAAAGCGCTAATAGTTTGGGGGCCTAATGTTGGCGTAACGAACCAGGCCACCAATTGTCCAACAGCACTCGCATCACAAGCTTGCCTCAATTTGGGGTTGAAAAGCTTCATAAATCCTTCCCCACGATCCTGTCTACCGCACAACCCTATATTTGCCACACAAAGGTACCGCATGCCTAGCTCAGAATTGCATTGAACAATGTGGCAATGTAACACTCACAGAGAGAAATACAGAGATGTAAGCGTAACAGAAAATTGAAGAGAGGGAACATATACCCTTTAGAATATAAAATGACTCTGGGCGATAACGTTGAGAACACATGCGAATATAAATCATGCGGCTGACCCACCCAAGCAATCTTATAGCAGAAGCGTTATACTTGAGCGTTGGTGCCAGGGTTGGATGTGTTATATTACACTCGCATTACTAGGGCACTATCAAAAGGACCTGGTGCTAGCCGTATCCGGAGAATATTCAGATGGAGGATAACAATTCTTTCCACCTCCGCAACTTTTAGACTCAGAAGTTCCGCAACTGAGCTCAGACACCATCACTTCAAGTTGCCATCTAATGATTTCGTTCAGTAGGGTTGATAATTAAGCATCCAAATCGTAGCTATGATACAATCTTATCCAAACATCTCCCTTCACCATAAACTTGCCCATGGCTGATAATCTTCAGCCTGCATCAGCCGCTGAAGCTGCCTCCGTCGAACTCCAATATTACCTCCATCAAAGAGTGAGAACACCGCAGCATCATTCAATAATCTGGGGAAGTCTGAATCGTTTCGGTAAGATGTTCTATATGAGCATTAGCTTATTATTTTATTTGATGGACATAAGACGTCGGAGAAATTGAAATGACTTCATCTTGGGGAAACTCACATTCCCACTAGCTGCATTGTGTCCCAGACAGCACTCACGGCCTGGTCACCACAGTACACCTTGACCTGCAAGCAGGCTTCATACCGGCTCCTGGCATCTCCAGTTCCTTTTTCTACCCCATCCAGGGCCTTCCAGACGAGCATGCGGGATGCATCAATCTTGAGCTTGGCGTTTATTAACAAATCAGCTG
The DNA here is from genome assembly GCA_000331835.2 of Trichoderma hamatum GD12. Classification (NCBI taxonomy): domain Eukaryota; kingdom Fungi; phylum Ascomycota; class Sordariomycetes; order Hypocreales; family Hypocreaceae; genus Trichoderma; species Trichoderma hamatum. The sequence continues at coordinate 15,818 of ANCB02000412.1, read as the reverse complement.
CGCTTTGTCTTTCTATAACAGGCACGGTGCCTCTGCGGCTATCTTCTCGGGCAAATTTAAGGGCTGCTTCGAAGGCTGCACGCATCGTCCCAACGGCCATAGCTCCTGACAGTGCAGCAGACATGCTAAATGCTTGCTCGATAACGGATGCGCCATTCCCTGGCGACAGTACGTCTGTAACCGGAACCTTGAAGTTGGTGTACCTGGTCAGTGGGCCAGAGGCGGCGACATGACCCATAAGATTTGGCTCGTCAAGCTTTTGATATGCTCCAGGGTCGTTCTGAGCTACCGTATCTCGCGTGACTAGGAGGACAACAATATTTGATGCAGGATCATCCTGAGGATCTTGGGGTCCACCATCTTCAGAATACCGACAACAGAGACATGAGAGAGCTGCGCCCTTTCCATCCCAGCCAGCGCTATTAGTCGTCCACAACTGCATATCGTTAAAAACGATTAGCAAAAAAATACCAACTTGGTTAATAGTCGAAGTTGAACTCTTTTACCTTGTCTCCATTTACAATGTAATAGTCGCCTTCTTTTCTCACAGTAGTTTCTAGTCCTTTGCCACCCTTTTCAAGCCAGTTGGCGGTGCCGCCTGGTTCAGAATGGGTTAAACTAGCAAGTGGATCACCATCACAAGTGAGGAAAGGAGCAAGATACTTCTTGTGCTGCTCTGGTGTGCCGCCCATAATCAGAGGCATTAACCCAAGCGCAGTGCCAAGCACATGCATCATGATGCTCGAATCGACTGCATAGAGCTCTTCTGCAACAATCGCGCCATCTATGAACGATTCATTGCTTCCGCCAAGCGCCGTTGGGACTTGGGCCTTCACAAAGCCTGCTTTCACAAGCTTTTGGTAAAATGGAAGGGTGGCTTGGAATCGAGATTCTTGGTCGTTGTATTGAGAATATATTGCTCTCGCAGGTGTGATAATTTCTCTACCAATTCTGGCAGACTCCTCACGCAGAGCCTTTTGTCTATCAGTTAAGGTAAAATCAATCATGTTAAGCGGTCAATGAAATAAACAGAAGTCGCAATGTTGGTTTTAAAATGAGCCGAAGACAGAGATGAAGTTCAAAGATAGAGCAGCTTTGAACAATAAAAATATGAGAGTCAATCTCTTTTGCACGTTATATACAGAATAGTACAAGCTATTCTTAGAGTATTACATATGAGTAATTAACTTCTGAAAGGTGGGTTCCCCATTTTCAAACAGAACTGGATGGAGGTGATTTAAGAGGGGCACCAGTCCTAAATCCTGCCGTTTTGCGGCCGCTGTGCCCCGATAGATTGGCCACAGGATGCCGACTAACCGTAGAGTTCTGGGGCTTATACACCACATTAAGCATAACTTGCAGGCACTTAGTACGGAAGATAGGATGTGTAATTTATTACTTAGCCTTTCAACTATAACAAATTAATTGTTTCTTCAACTACAATGTTCTTTTGTTGACCTTTTGCGCAACCACTTGGTTTCGGCGATAAGAATCGGCTTTCTCGCCTATTTATTTATTGGTTTCCACCATTTTTCTTCAACCCATATCTGACGCTAGGAAAGGAATACTTCATTTGGTTAATATTTGCGTGATTCTTTCTGTTAGTTACAGTCTAATTGAACACGATACCAGCTAAGCGATGAGCATTAACAACTTCGTCTAGCATTACGTGGATCTTCACCGTTATTTCCCATTCAATGTAGTTGTAGTAATAGTAGGGCTAAGTACATTCCTGCGAATTGTCACGACGAGTTTACGTGCACGATATAGGAGCTAGCTTTCTCAATACATGTAAAAAGCTATAGTATGGGGTCTGACATGTTGAAGATCGCAGTCTTGTATCTCCCAAGAAACCATCACAATAATGTATCTCGGCGCTTCTCAGCGCTCCCCACCCAAGAACGGAAACTCGAATCCGCCAATCATCGCCAAACACGCAACCGACAAAATTGAGCCAGCTAGTCAGTAAGACAAATGAACGGAGACGCATTAGTGTAGGATGATTATGTCGCACAAAAAAAAGGCGTTCGCATTGAGTAGCGTGTGATAGAGAATGCTAGTCCGAGTTTAAGTATACAATGATCGGCTCATTTGTAACCATGCAGTTACTCCAAGCAGCATGTGGTGGGGCTCACTATAAAAATGAATCGCATAGCCATAGGCTCAAGGGCCACTGAAGGAACATATATAATGAGGGGTCACATTCTTAGAAATTAACGAAAGTCTGCGTGAAACTTAGTGCTGACTTGCCGGAAATAATATCCTTTAGCAGCAAGATGTGAGAACCATCCTCCAAGACATTTCCACCTACCCCTCTTAGCTGTCTCCATCACAATGTAAATACACTTGGGGGCTCCTACTTCAACCTCGATTCGTTTTCAACCTTTTCCCGGTTTCTTCAATCATGGAGTCGCATTGGGCTGAACTATAGGCCATCATGATATCATTGATGACTTACACATTGTTCAACATACCTTGTTCCGCTGTACTGCTAAAGCGAGACTGCTAAAAATACATGATTTTCAGTTCAAAAGGCTTATCGAGTATGCCAACAAAAGTCTCTTAATACTACAAAAGAAAGCCGGATATAATGCTATGTCTTGCCAAACGTAGCAGTGATCAGGGCTTTGGTCACGCGATACGGATCTGCGTTTGACGCTGGCCGTCGATCCTCGAAGGAACCACAACCTCTAGTTGCTGTTTCTCTGGGAATCCGAATAGACCTACTGCGGTCTGCAACGCCCCAGCTAAACATGTCGATGTGGCCTGTCTCATTACGACCAGTAAGACGCTTGTCGTTATCGTCGCCATATTCTTCGATACATTGCGAGTGATGGGATCCTATTCTCTCCATTGCTTCTTCGATATGTTTCATGCCGCCTGAAGCTCTCATTCCCTTAGTTGAAAAATTAGTGTGCAGGCCTTGGCCATTCCAATCGCCTTGGGACTGGCTTAGGGTGCCATGATACTTTGACCCCACGTTTTCTGCTACCTTGGTGAGAAGAAATCGGGCTGCCCATAGATGATCACTCACTGCCAAATAATTAGCCATCGCTGCAGGTTTGAGTAGAGAGTGAAGCTAGTTCGATCGGACACAGTATACTTACTTTCAATTCCTTCGCACGGCCCCACCTGAAACTCCCATTGTCCCAGCATGGCTTCGGCATTGGTACCGGAAATCTTCACACCTGCATCTGGTACCTGAATTTTAGCAATGGGATTATGGTTTGATGAGACATGCAGATACTTACATAAACAAGCCTTGTAATGCGACTCGACAATATCACGCATGATTACCTTTCCATTCCCTACACCGCAATAGTACTCACCCTGTCTGGCAATTTATGTCAGCATCTCGTGCGTATGAAATGTCACCTGGGGGAGCTCACGGGACTGGAAATCCTCCAATTGGCCACCCTAAAGGTCTTCCATTGTTACCAACGAGAGTATATTCTTGTTCAAGTCCAAACCATGGCTCGTGCTGAGCATATGTGTCCATTACCTTGGCGCAGTCGTGACGAAAATTGAACCTGTTAGGTGTTCCATCGGCATTCCAACACTCCGCTAGAACAATGATGTTTGGTGATAGGCGGATAGGGTCAGCAAATACAGCGCAGGGGCGTAGATGTACGTCAGTGCTATTGATAGAGGCTTATTTAGTTGAAGACCCATCAAAATTCCAGATTGGAAGATTATCAGGTGTGTAGACTCCTTCGATCAGAGTCTATACGATTCAACATGAGTATGGCTACACAACCCAGCTTGAGAGAGGGGGGATCAAGTTTAAACCTACTCTTGATTTTGAACGCGTCTCGCCGAATGCATCAATCCAGACATATTCTGCAATATGTCCACGTTGATCGAGCCTCATATATTTGTCAGCCTACATTCCATTAGTATCCTAATTCGTCTAAAGTCATGCCATTCATCCTCTTACTGTATTATTTTTAGATGCCGTTGTCTCCATAGTCTCTTATGATGTTTCTATAATCCACACAGTAGGCCTAAATATCATAGCATCATTAGAAGTCAGAAGGCCAATTGCTCTTCCTTATATATACTTACATTTTGTTATTCGTTCGAATTCTTGCGCTGGTGGAAATGTGCAATCCGTTGTCAAGTAAGGTTGCCTGTGCTTTTTATACCTCGATGGATTATTCTTCCCTGTACAGGACGAGTCATTGTACATTTGTTTCTCAAGATTAATGTCAGTCAGTGGATTTAAGGGCTCAACTATTACAGCATATTGACCCGAACATGCTGATTAAGAATAAGCATTTATGAATACACACATGCTGTAAAGATAAGAGGCTGGCTGGTGACTGGTCAAGATATATCCGATTGTACCCGTAAGTCTCAATGCGGCCCAGTTTTGTCTAGGTGGATTGGCTATTTGATAAGCGTTCAATTACGTTACTCTGTAAACATTGTATTTTGAAGGCCGTAAGACCCAGGTATAGCCGTGCCTATTGTATATATGACTCTAATCATTGTATTAAAATGAATGAATCGCACCCGAATAGTCTTATCTGAGAAAAATGGCGACTATCCTCAGCCCCTTTAACAATGCGTTACGTATGATGACTTCGTAAAATAATTACCAGAAACAACTCACGTAGTCTCCGCTAGTTTGTATGGGTTGATTGTTTGATGACTTCTCTAACCAAGCAGCTGATAATCTGTATTAAGTTTCCAAGCATAGCCAATGGTAAGTATCTACTCCAGCTACAGCCACTAGTGAAGGGTCAATATTGCGGATATGGACTCGTCAAGAATAGCTGGACATAATTCCAGGAAATTATTATGCGCTCCAAAAATGCCCATAGCTTTCTTCTCTGTTGAGAGAAGTTCAAATACACTGCTTTTGCTTCCCCAAATCTCATATCTCCCTAAAGATAGATATCCTTATCCGCTGGTGCAGAGCCAACTGTTCACTGTATATCTCTTTGCTTTTCTGATATCTCTAACAGGTACTCTAAGGTAGCCCTAGGTGATTGAATGAAGCTCCTTCTTTTTGCGCTGTCAACGCCGTTAGTAAGCACAGAGGCTATAGCCTTGCCGATTATCAGAACAACTGCAGTGCTAAAGCAGAGTGCCTTTATCAACAAAGGTTGCGAGCTGATGCTTCAAAGCAAATCCAAACCGCGTTGCTCCGATATCCTGCTTCGCTGATTGGAAATCCTCCCGGGTGTAGCCAATATACTCGAATATAATATTCATCGATGTACCCATCAAAAATGCTCTATAGCTATGCTAGTCTACGTGATATATTGACGTCCTTGCCCTTCATATAAATATCAAGTTGATCCTCTTGAATGAAGAGTGGAAAAATCTCCAGAGCCTCTGTATGGTTGTAATTGCTGAGCACTTAGGTTTGAAACAGGAAGAAACTCCATACTCCTAGCCTACAGACTCACACTTATTTTCTCTATTTTCCGAAATGATATTCAGCTTGAAAAACTGATGAAGTGCTTCTACATGGTCAGAAAACGCCGAATTCGAATCTGCCCAATTTGCTTGACAATTGGCAAGTGTTTGATGCATCGCAACACTGGCAACTTCCCACGTCGGTTGACAGGAACAGACTGACCGGTAATTCGCGGGGTGCATGTAGCGCATCTACTACTGGACTATTAGTACTAATAAAACCTGTTGTATAATAAGTAGAACCAAACCTGAAACCCGCTCTTCTGCATGAAAAGGTGCATCAACGTCAATTGAAGAGAAGTCGAGTGGTTCGTCAAACTTATAATTATTATCATTTGTGCTCTCCGAGGCCCTCTCGGGTTGAGAGCCTGCGTCTTGATTGACGACAGAGTCCTTAGATAGGTTGGAATTCAAAGCGCGAGATATTGAGTCATTCAGTAGCTGAGTGTTGACAACAAATCGGGATAGTTGTGTCTGAACCTCAATAAGCTGCATTCGAAGATTACGGTTCTCTTCCTCGAGCCTGCCAATTGTCTCGCTCTGGGGTTTATAGCTGGAGTTTAAGCGTTCTTGGAGTGTTTTGAGGTTTTCTGCGCGTCGTCGCCGAAACGCCTGCTGCGACAAGCGATTCCTAAGTTTCCTGTAGTCGGTTTAGATAAAGTATCTAAGGCTTAGTTAGATAGAAATACTCACTTTTTATCATTATAGTCATTCTTGTTCTGACTCTTCCCACCTTGAGAACCGTCAGAAGGCATGTGAACTGTACGGTTTTCCCCCTTGTCTTTCGTAGATCGAAGAGGTCAAGGATATTGAACTCGGTAGTTTGTCAAATAATAATCTCTCATATACAATTATTCACAATATATTTAAAGGTAATGGCAGGCATTTGCAATGACATAGAGATGCATCGGAATCTTTGGAAATTCCACAAATTTGGCCTCCAAGTCAAAGTCGGCTCAGCTTTCACCCAGAGTTCATATCGATTAGTAGAGAAAAGTGGTCACTCAGGACATGGGGTTACCTTCGGCTAAGGCTAGTTCTCCATAAAAACGTGTAAGATTTTAGTGTCTGATCACGAGTGGCGAGGAATGAGTAATGGCCTTTCTGCTCAGTGAAGACTTCACTTCTTTGATGAAGATGTAATAGAATGCCGCGGTGGAGTTGATGTGCGCTTCGGTATTGTTAAGCTTTATCTGATTGTTGTCGTTGAGTGGCAGGAGATCATTCCCTCAAAGCGGGTCTTTCTGTGTGAGATTTTAGACCTCTGCTAGTTTGTAGCCTATAATGTGGGCCGTGATTCATGTTCTATGTGGAAGAAGCGAGAATTGGTACGTGTAGCCCAGAATTTGTTATAGGAATATCAGTAACTAGCAAAGAGAAGCCGATAGTGTGAGATGCTTAAGTCAAATAAATTCCTCAATGATTCGAGAAAAAGAAAAGTGGATATGATTTACCAGCACGGTTGATGTATATAAATATTTATACCAACCTGTCGTTTGTTTCCAGTCGCATAAAACTGCATGTATTCCATCAAATCTCAAGAGCAATCATCTATTCAAACATAAAACACAATGTCTGCGACACCTCCAGTAGCCGTGAGCATTTTCAATGCCATCGGCAACACTCCAGTTATAAAATTGAACCACGTTGTTCCCGATGGGTCCGCCGATGTCTATATCAAACTCGAATTCTTTAACCCAACAGGGTGCTACAAAGATCGGATGGCGCTGTCCATGATTGAGCAAGCAGAACAACGAGGAGATTTACAGCCGGGCATGACAGTTGTGGAAGCTACTGGCGGCAGCACTGGATCATCACTTGCATTTGTCTGCGCGCAGAAAGGCTACAATTTTGAAGTTGTGTGCTCCAACGCCTTTTCAGTTGAGAAACTGCGTTCTATCACTGCACTTGGGGCAAAACTCGACATTATACACAGCCCTACTGGTAAAGTCACAGCCGGCCTTATGCCATCTATGATGCAGCGTGCAAAAGAAAAGGGCGAAAAAGACGGGCATTACTATACGAATCAATTTCACAACCGGGACGCTCTCATTGGGTACGAAGGCATTGGCCATGAATTAGTCAAACAATTTCCAAACGGCATTGATGCATTTTGCGGCGCTATCGGCACGGCTGGGATGGCCACGGGTGTTGGAAGAGTCTTCAGATCGAAGTTGCCCTCTACAAAAATTGTCATCTTGGAGCCAGCCTCGGCGCCACACATCACCAAGGGCCAAACTGGACCACATAGCGTCGAAGGCATTGCCGTTGTAAGCCGCCCACCTCACCTTGATGACGCCTTGTATGATGAAGCTCGCTCTATTGAAGAAGACGAAGCTCGTGCCATGTGTCGCCTCCTCGCCAAAAAGGAAGGTTTGCTTGTTGGCACATCTACAGGGATTAACGTTGTCGCAGCCCTGGAACTTGCAAAAGAATTGGGCGCTGGTAAAACAGTTGTTACTGTGGCGGTGGATACGGGCTTGAAATACTTGAATGGCAATCTATTTCAGGAATAACTGAAACAGCGAATTGTTCTCTCTAGATACAGGATTAACTCTTACTTAACCAACTCCAAGTGAAATAACATTGGTTGGGCCTGGAGACGAATTCAGAAACTAAACTTGCTACATATATGAAAGAATTCTCTATTTAGTGATATTGGCATTCTTATATTAATAATTCAGAATGTGCATGAGTCTTTTAGTAAGGGTCGTGTACAGCACCATGTCTTTCCGCTCTGTGCTTGAGACTGCTTAAGTGATAAATCTATGTATTATTGCTCTAAGGAGACCAACTCTCTGAACATATACTGTCAAATAAAATCACAAAATGTAATGCAACGACAATTATAATTTACCATACATGAATGTGCGCATATATACTACGGCACTTCACCCAACAACGTCGGTAAGTCTTGATTGAGAAAGTAACTATAACAATAACCCCATCCAATCGGACTAACATTTCTCTAGTTTTCGTGTAAGAAATGCAACAAACCACGAAATTTGCACCAATCACCGCTAATACTCGATATGTAAGTATTCTACATCAGGAGGATTTAATTATCGAAGTTGCGATTGGGATCTCAGTCTATTACCTTATCGTGTAGCAAATTGGTCAGAACTATATAAACAAACTATTCTTCCCCAGCTCAGCCCATCATTCTTAGACCAGCAATATCCCATTTTGCATACCCACTACTAAATCATGGCGCCTATCACTGTCCCTCAAGATCTTATGTAGAGTTCAATGTCTGCCATTTTTGGCGCTACAGATATCCAGTCTTGGGGTCCTCTTCTTCCGTTTTCGAAGGATAACCAACCGGACGGAGTTGTGACCCACAGTGAAAACGAAGCACATCTGTACCGTTTTATACGCTATAAACTCTTCCTCTCTTAAATTCTTCACGAGCTTAATAAACAAACCTCTAGCGTACAGCTCTCGTGAATAAAGCAGTAATATCACAAACTCCGAATTTAGCTGAAGCGACAATCCAAAGACCTATAAGGAGTGGCGTTTACACCTTTCTACATCCTACGATAGTAAAAAGATTCAGGGCTTTCTATTAGTCGTGATGTTTAGAATATAAATAGTAGAGGTTTTCCTGAGTTTTCTTGTACTAGTAACTTCGAGAGAGCAACGAATTCAACAAGCTATTTGATCAACTCTATGATCACAATACCTCAGTAAGCACATTGGTCGCCCTCAGGCTTGAGTATGGCAGCATCCAGTTGACGTGAGCCCCATTGTGAACAATGAGGTCTAAAGAGTCAGAGAGGCGATTCCAGGTGTCTTGGGAGACGCCGAGGGACGGCTTGGAAATGTCACCCACCACCGCCTCAATTCTGGACGACCACTCTGGAGACCAGAGGCCGTAAGCCGCTGCCGTGGACTCTACGCGTGCGAGACCTGCTTCTGCATCCTCCGCGCGGACGTGCACAATAACGCGTGCCTTTGCTGGGGCCTCGAGAAGCTCACGTAGGATATAGGACCCGAGGAAGCCTGTGGCGCCGGTCAAGAGTACAGTAGGTGGCGTCCCTGTATAGTCCCAATGTACCGGCGCCTGTGTGATGCAGTCTGGGAGCTGAGACAGCAGTTCCTGGGCGTCAGCCGCGTACGACTGATCCTCAGACTCTCCATCACCAGGAAGAGGCATAGCGTCCAGTCGCAGACCAATTAGGATCCAGGGCTCTATCAATATCCAAGGCTAGGGTATGGAGAGTCTGGGACCGAAATAGGACGCTAACTGGCAGGTCGATGTCCTTCCATTCGCTCCTGAGGCGGAAGAACATTTGCTGGGCGAGGATAGAGTGCCCACACTCTTCAAAGAAGTTGGACTCCGGGACGAACATTCGTGCGGAGCGATTGGGGAGAACTGAAGCCCACACTGCTGCCAGTCTCTTCTGCGTTTCAGTCGTATTGGCGACGACTGACGAGGTCCTCCTTTTGGCCGCCGAGACAAGATCCACTGGGTCGGGAAAAGGGAGTGCCGGTTTGTCGATCTTGCCGTTCGGATTCAGTGGCATCCGGGCCAGGGGTATGAAGATGCTAGGGATGGCGTAGTTAGGAAGATTGCCTGCCAGAAACTTCTTGCAGTCGTCAGACAACAGCTTGAAACGCCTGAGCATGCCGGCCATCGTTTTGGACGCAATATCTTCATCCTCGATAACTTCTGGATCGTCTTGCAATTGGAGGTGCTGGAACCACGACCTTGTTTCGGGGACAAAGTACGCAACCAGAGTATGCTCCTCGTTCCTATCTCTTCGTATTACTGTAATGTTGTCCCGTACGTATGGGTGCTGGGTCAAGAGGACGTCTATTCCGCTTAGTTCTATCCTAAAACCTCGGATTTTCACTTGCGTGTCCATTTGACCGGTACACTCGACGCTTCCATCCTCACGCATCCGACCTAGATTACCAGTCCGGTATAAACGATCTCGCGGCCCCTTATAGTGACCGACAGAAGCATCCTGGGGCTCAGACTCTCGAATCCACTTGGCAGGATCGACAAACCAGTTAGTCACGAACTTGGACCGGTTTAGTTCCATTGTACTCTCGTCGTCTCCTCGGTATCCTTCCGCAAGGCCAGCTGCACGGATGAATAGTTCACCGGTCTCACCAACGTCGCACAGTCTGTTCCGATCTTGACGATCTACAACCAGCAGCTGAACATTCAACATACCCTGACCAACTGGGATGATGTCTGGCAACGACTCAAGGAAATCCGTGTCCTCAACTTTGCTTGCAACCTCGAAGAAGGAGACGGCACGCTGCGACTCAGTTGACCCAAAGAGATTTATCACCCCCGTATTAGGTGCGAGATCGCGCAGCTTTCTGCAGTCCTTCTTGGTCAAGAGGTCGCCAACGAAGAAGGTCCTTCGAAGTGCGGGGAACTGGGTCGTAGCACCGCCGATGAGAATCTGGCCAAGGGCAGGAGTAAGGTGAGTCACTGTAGCCTTGTGTCTATCCATCCACTCGGAGAGCTGCCCTTAAGTAATGACTTCAACCGGGGGACAGACGATCGTAGCAGCCAAGTAGAGTGGCGTAAAAATGTCTCGCTGAATTGGATCATGTGCAATGCCGGAGAGCATTGTGACTCTGTCCGTCTCCGAAAGGTCAAACTTCTCTGCCATCCACGGTGTGTAGTAGGTCAGAGAGTAATGGCGTCCTTGCACGCCTTTCGGGGTGCCTTGAGTGCCTGAGGTAAACGAGAGTGTTGGTATAGAATCGGGACCAATAGAGATATCAGGATCATGCTCTTTGAGAGGTGCCTGGGTGGCGAGACAGTCTTGACCCTTGACTGTGCCTCCGGTCAGCTGGCCATTGCTTGAAAGACGCAGTGCTGGGACGGTGGCCTTGACGTCCAGATCGGCATTAATGTAATCGCTGACAAGGCTGGGAAGATGACCGAACTCATCAATTGCTCGTTGGATGCAAATGAGAAACTGGGGTTGCGAAACACCCAGCAGAACCTTCTGGCACTCTGCAGGGTACTGTGGATCGAGGACACTGACGGTTGCGCCGGCCTTCAGGGCACCCATGTAGGCAACGACAAGGTCAACGCCTCGGTAGGCATAGATAACGACGACATCGCCCACATTACAGCCATGGGCGATCAGGTGATGTGCTAACTGGTTCGAGGCTTGGTTGATCTGGCGGTATGTGAAGATGCGCTCGGGACGTCGTGAGCTCTGGGTCTCAATCAATAACACATTGCTTGTCAGGCACTCGCCGTGCATTGGCTGCGAATATATCATGGATTGCTATGACGTCAATTCAGAAAGTCATTCAACAACAATGCTAGTCGTGCCAGCTCACCTCCACGGAATCCGCCCCAATCTAAGTCACGAGTGGGATCGGGAACCAAGAAGTTATGCTGCATATTGAGGGAAGCCAGTCGGTCTTGGACTCCTATACATAACAAAAGGACTGACTGGTTATACTGAGGGGCGGTGGTGTTGATACCCATTGTTGAGAAAAGATGGATCAGTCACCTCTGGTGTCGGCTTTTCACGTAACCTAGCCCTTTCCATGTACCGGATAGTATAGCATTTTAGTATAAAAAGGTGCATAGCCATCTTGGGGTGCTGGCCAACTTGTGGCGGATTGCACTAATGAGTCAGAGCTACGGTATCTTGATCGTGCTGTACCATTATCATCGGCGAGACCACGGAGAGTTTCTACATAAGAACCCCGGCACGAAGTGTTAGGCGTGATTATTAATAGGAGAGATACCTATAGAAGTAAGGCGGATAGGGTGCTGGGAAAACATTTCCCGTCTCCTCCCCCCACGGTTGGTTTGCGAATTCATGCCACGCCCAATTTACCAACCAACCAACCATCGTCTGCCGTGATCCATTGTCTCCCGAAATGCAACTGTGCCACTTCACTGTTCATCGCAGTTAGCCTTCTTCCAAGGGACTCAATTGTCCGTCGCTGCTGTTGCCCCACAGTCGACCCCTTCTGGCTTCTTCGGGCTTTGCGACTCCTCAACCGTCAGCTGCTTAAGCTTCAGTCCCGCGGACTCTCCTTCCTGCCTTCTCCAGGGACGACTCGATTGTCAGCTGCTTCTTGTGCAACCTCGCGAACCACCTTGGCTCCTGCGGAATGCCAGGGCCCGGCTGCCTCTTCTGACCCTCTAGAGAACCCTTTGGCTTCTGTAAGCATTCAAGTCAGCCGTCTGGCCGATATGCAGGACGTCTGCACTGCATGAGATACACCTCAGTCAGATAGTACGCTTGCTGTGCGTTCACGGCGGCGTGATGATTCCTGCCCGCCAGTTCGTGCTACGGGCCCATGAAGAGCGGGAAGAGGATCGATAAAGCAGCTGGCACGGTGCGACCGTCATCCCTTGGAGTCGCCTTTAGATTCCTTCTTATGTGCGGCATAAGGGCAAACACCTGGCGTCATCTGGCAGAATGTCAAACTGTCCTTCTGACTCGAGCCATTCGCGCAGAGCAGAGAGGTCGAGGGTCGTCTGATGCCACGTTACGAACCATGTCCTTGGCGATACTCCTTGCTTTCGAAGACGATCCGCAACTTGACGAGCTGACATCCGGGAGTCCACGCAATGGTGCCGCTTAGTAGACCTATCAATCGCATGGTCCATGTAGGTATTCTTCGTATCTCTCCCACGATTGATGATGGTAAGAGTCTTGGGCTGATATCTGGTCAAAATCTGAGCTCCGATCCATCGGTATTCCCTGCCTGAATTGATAGTAAGAGATCGAACACAAATCGCACAGACTCGTCTGCTACCCATGTATTAGCCAATGCCGGGGCTCTAAGTCCTGTATAGTCTGCGAACTCCATCAGAGAGCCACGCCACGCCAACAGGCGGTCTTTGTAGAGCTGTGACTGCCGGAAAGCAGGTTGAAAGCAATCCTTCCTTGAGCAGATTTGGTCGTTGGCTTTTCCAAGAAGCTTGTGCTTCTCGAGCAGGCGATGAAAAACGTAGTTTGTCTCGCAATCAAAGCACCTAGTAGGAAGTTTAAAGCGCTCTCCATGCGCTGTGACCTTGATTTGCGCTGTCGTGTAATCGAGCGTAGACTCGTTTGGACACACTGTAGTTACGATCCTATTCACAATCGGTGACGGACCGGCACATTTCAGGTCAAAGAATTCGTGGTCACGACGAGCCCGAAGAAATTCTACGAAAAGATGAGTTAGTCGTTATAACACTTAGGGCAATGATTCGGGAAGCATACCTCGTAGTAGTTGCTGATTTCTCTGATGAAACGAGCTCTTACAGGCTTCGATTTCCTCGAGATCAGATGTGGCTTTTGCCAAGGGGAAGCAAGAATCAAAGTGGTTTATCGGGTGATTGTCTTGAACCACGCCGCCGTCTATGTCGTCCCTAGCAAGGTTCCTGTCGATTGCAATATCTTAGCCTTCGTCATCCGCTTTACTCGATCCGGGGATAAGCTTCCATGTCGGCTTGGGGAGAAAGTCTAGAGAAGTATCTGAGTCACACAAATGCATCCTGGATGGTTTGGCCATGCCGAATTGAGAGCAAGTGACCCATGACGGTGCTCATGCAGCTTGGGACGTTACATATATACCGGCTGTGCACTCGCTCCTTGTGCACACCCTCCTCCTGCGTGTTTTCGAATAGTGCCTCGCAGCTGAATTCTGTTCGATACCGGCAGGGTATCTTGCCGTGGTGACTTATGCCGGCGTGCCTGCTAGCCTCGACTTGAGAAGCAAACATTTGATGACAGTTCTCCACATCTGCCGCAGGACAAGCGTGGTCGTGAGGACACCCAACCAGGGTGGCAGGCTTTGACATGAGCTTCAAGTGTCCGAGAATTGGCGAGAGTCGACTCGCAACCAGGATAAGAGCATTTGAAGACAGTATCCCGGTGCGCAGTTTCCATGTGCTGCTTCATGGCTTGCTCTTGGTTGAGAAGGCCTTACTACAATCTTGTTTAGGACATTCGTAGGCCGTGTTCGGCTCTTTGATGGTCGAATAAATCGGATAGAGTGGAGAACTCATCTTCACAACCTTCTAGATGACATTGCAACGACCATCCTGACGCCTGGTGCTCAGGGAGAGCTTCTCGCATGTGCGCCCTCATCTCAAGGTATTTAAAAAACTTTTCTTTGCATCCATGCTGAAGACACTCAACTGTAAGCTCGTCTGGATGCACGCGGGTCAGGTGCATTCGAAGTTTGCCCTTTGCGTCGAATGTTCTCCCACACCCATCTACCTTGCAGTCGAAGGTTTTCCCGAGGTGGATTGCTGAGTGATGGGTCTGCTCCATGTATGCAGTAAGGAAAACCATTGGGCAGTTGGCATCCCGGCAAGGTACGACTCGGTCGGCGTGTGCCTCGCGAAGATGTCTTTGCGAGTCGTCTTCTGATAACAATATAATTCCACACCCCTTAAGGGTACAAGGCCGGACAACCAAATCGGGATGCTTCTTGGCTCTCTGTTGAACTCCATGGTGAAAGCTCGGGAAAGTCTTGCTACAATCGAGGACGGGGCAACGCCAAGTTTTCTGAACATGCATTATGCGAATACGTTCCTTCTTATCGTCCTTGGTGGCAAAGCTCTCATCACAGTTGATGTAACCACACTCGAAACGTGGGTATTCAGGGTGTTTCTCGCGCAGGTGATCCCTTCTTATCATAGGCGCATTTCGAGAGCTGCTCTGCTAGTTGCAGCCTCGCTCAGGGCATTTGAAGGTCCGAAACAATGGCTTAGACGGGACCTGTGGTGGCTCCTCTATCTCTGTCTTCTTTCTACGTTTCGCAGCCGGTAACGCACTGTCGACAAAGTCAATTGTTGATGGTATCGCATCGAATTTTAGGCGCCTGGACTAGTGCACATGAGTGTTTGTGATGCATTCTGGGGACTGAAGTTGACTTACTGTTCTGCCCAACCGCGACTTCACCATTTTGAAAATTCGAGTCCAATCAATTTTAGAGTGGGTTGAGGAAGAGGTTGCTTTAGAAAAGGGCTGGCGACAGGTGAGCTTCAGTGTTCGCAAGCACCTCGACACAAATCAACTGCACTTTGTGCGGATGACGGAAGTGACTTTCTCATCACCTGGATTAACGTAAAGTAATAAAATCCACAGTTACGCACGAGGAGACCAATCGAGACCGCACGTGTTTTGTTACATTATGATCTGGGGTGGCTGTTGACAGCTGCTGAGAATTCATGGCCGGCCGCAGCTGTGACTGAGGGCCTGGTGCCTGGGCACCGCAATGGCGGCTGCCAGGTATAGAGTACCTACTAGTACCTAGGGAACCACCCTCTGCCCTTACTGTTATAACTAGAAACAGCAGTACTTTTGACTAAATTCGGTGGCTTTAACAGTGCTTTCTTAACTTAATTTGTATTATTATTTTTAGTTTTATAAAGAAAAGAAAAATGTTTAATTATA
>ANCB02000411.1:0-33885 GCA_000331835.2 Trichoderma hamatum GD12 | reverse complement strand
TAATTAAAAAAAAATAATTTCTTTTTGACAAAAAAACAATAGTTTACAGTTATTGCACCAAGTTCCAATAAGTAATTGTAAATAAAAATAAACAATAACATGTATATACTGCTCAATATACTACTAACACTTTATTTTATAACCTCAATGTTTAAGAAATTGTATTTATTTCTAATAAGTTGTATAAAATATTACAAAAGGACAACACGCCAGGATAAAGCATGGTGGAGAAACCGCAGTGGATATTAATGTGATCAATGCCTGGAACGGATTTTATAGAGGCTTTATTAAGCCTAGATACATACGTTATGAGAAAATTTAAAACCCCGCCATAGATACAGTAAAACAAAATAGGCCTAGCTGAGAGCTCAGCAGGCACTACCTGCATTAGACTGGGTTCCTAGCTACTTGATGACATTGGCATGCAACAGGTTTCATATCATTGGATTACGGAAGGAACTCCAGGATGCATATAAGTGCATGTAAGCTAGCTGGATCCTGCGATTTATGTGTGCTATTTAATACGCATTGAGAACATAATACTACGCTACGTTAGGGTCTCTGTCTACATACGCACCGCTAATATAGTGCTTACTTATAAATACAGCAATAACTGTTACATAAACATATCAATTCTGTATTGTATTTTATAATAAATCACAGTTCTATACAATAAATAAATACCCATTTGTAATAATTTGATTATAATTTAAAATACTTGAATGTAAATTTAATATTGTATTAACTAGAATTTCATATTCTAGTATACGAGCATGATAGTTCAAAATATATTAGCTAATAAAGGACTTTGACAAGTACATACTTACATATGTGTATGCACATGAAAAATAGTTTAATCACTGAATACCTCGGTACTGTTAATATTGAATTCGTTAGATCTTCATGGTAAGTAAATACATGTTGTCATTCGCGTACGGTGTACTTCATACAACGCTGTCAACCTATATGAACAGCCTTCCTGATGTGTCGCAATTATGCTGTAAGCCGCATTAGCCAATACCATGACGTTTATTAGTACTAGCGCCCTATTTATTATCACTAGTGTAATGTCTATCAAGCAAGGGGGACAAATCTGAGGAAGAAGGGTGGGGATAAACTAAATCGGCACGGAAACCATATTTCCGCGTATGTTACTGCCATGTAGACTTATATAGCCCTGCGGTATCCCAAAGTATGGCTGTGACTCGTTCTTATACCATTAAAATTGTTCTGTAGCAGATTGGTCTGCTTGAGAAAGAGCCAAGATGAGACTTTCAGACGTTCTACTCGTGTTAACTGCTGCAGCAGTAAACGCTGAGCGACCAGCCGATGTATCAATGTGTGACTACTATACCAGGACTCTCCTTGGTAAAGAAAACACACCAGAGAATCAGCTTCTCTTGGTTACTCTTCTCGTCAATACTGTGATTCTTGGAAACTGTAAGTTGGTTTCTGAACCTACACGTTGTAACAATATGGTAGAGTTCGCTCGTCCCTAACTTAACATTCTCTATAGATACAACCCCCAACGTTGGCATCGCAGTGCCTGGCCTCCTCGCGCCAGCAGTAGTCGATGGTGAGAATGTCAATCTTCTCCCATACTTCAGCGGCGAGTACGCCACGACGAATAGAGGAGATTGCCAAGGAACGGCTCTCAATTTCCTCGACGGCGGCGGCCCGGCGCCTCTCTTACAGAATAAACCTGCCGACGACGAGACCTCAAACCAATAGTGCGTATTCATCCAAGGATACTAAAACGTTCACGTCAAAACTCAATTTGCATATGCTGACTAAATCTCAAGCTTCCTCGTCACTCACCTCCAGCAATACTTCGGCGCCCTCATCGGCTGCTCCTATCAAGGATATCCTGCCTTCCCTGCTTATGCTGGTGCAGCATCAATGTACCAAGTCCACAAGTTTATGAACCTCAACCTCGCCCAGAACAAATATTTCATCGACCAACACGTCCTCGCTGCCGAATCCTTGGGCTTTTCTGCCGCAGATGGAAAGATCTTCAGCGACCACCTTTACAATATTTTCGGGGTTCGCTGCGGTGCACCCACATCAATAATAAAGACCCAAGGTCCACAGCTGCAGTCGATTTGTCTGACGAGTGATTGCCCTCAAGCAGAAGATGCCGAGTGCAGTCTCTATCCCGCAGTGAAGCCGTCATCATCCGCTCACGTGGAGTTATGAAATGCTTGAAATCTTCAAGTATCTGTAGTAGTCATTGTTGTGTATTAGTTTTTGGATAGGGGTTAGATTTGCATTTTTGAAGTCATATTGGTCAATATAGACAAAGCGATTTGCTAGCATTTACTGCATACATTCAAGGTTGTTATTGCAACAATCACATGCTGTGAAATATCATCCCGAAACAGGCTTTACTAGGTGTATAAAATTACTACACTTGACTTTGTTTCTAAATTGCCTCTTCCCTTTGTTTGTTGTCCGGATAAACCACACTGTTTAGTTCAACTGCAGTACCACGTAAAATTACAGCAATGGCACAGCGAATTAGGATGCAAGAAGACTCGGTACCGAAAACTGAAATACTGATCCGGCACTAGGGAGAGAAGGATCGACGGTTGACCGCTAGTTCTATAGGCTAAGAGCTTATCTATTACGGATTCTACACTGAGTAAGAAATAAACTATTAACATGTACGCATTTCTACTTTTGATGTCTAATTTTTTTGTCACCTGCAGAAGGTATTCAAGAAAAAAAAAAAAATGATTCAAAGTTCAGAAAGACAGTTATGGAAGACATATGGAGTAAATGCAGATCGATGTAAAAGTTCGTGTAAAGTCCTATTCTCTCCATTTCATATGCTTGCTATCGGGCCAACTGACCCTATCCATGTACACTATTTTACTTCTTTCCTTGTCCAAGTCCCTTTGGAGACTCTTTTCCTTACTTTTCCTGCTTACTGTGCATCCCTGTTCATTGTTTGTTCTTAGCGTAATTCCGACTATCCACTTTGCCCAAGATAACAGATCGTAAGACACAGACATTTTTTTTTCCGGCGATACCACTTAACTGCTTGTATGACTACCAAGAGGAAAATGCGTGTAGAGCCCGAGATCCCGTGTAGTATATCGTAAATGGAAGTTGCTATAAGAACAATGCCCTTTCTCGAAAGAACCCGTAATCCCGATATCACGCCCGACCAAGTTGACGAATTAGACGTCGGGTAATTTCAGAGGCCAAGTTTGTCAGACTGTGACTTTCCATGGAGTCTTGAAGCGCTTACTATTAACGTTATTATCCTACTCTTTGTCATATGGGTACGTCATTTCGGAAGGAAAATAGAAGGAATCTAGTTTGTAAGCTACATGCAAGTGATATGCAAATAATATTGGTGCAGATGATCGCTGAAGGAAGATGCCGAGAGGCTAAAACGCCGTACCATCCCGGATCAATTGATATCACCATATAAGACGGGGGCTATAAGATTGACAGCGGCAAAAATTGCGGCGCGGCGGAATTATAAGACTATGATTGGCTATCATGAGGACGAGCTGAGACTATCGCGTTATAGAGACCCATGAAGACAACGGTCTGCAAGCATTCCGATCCTAGCGAAAATGCTTTTATGTAAGGATCCTTATCCTAGTTTTCTTTTTCTTCTACTCTAGTAGCCGAAACACCGAATTGTTATCGATAATATGGCAAGCATTAATAGCTTCGTACATACATGTATGTTACATGCAGTCTGCACGCTCAGCCCATAGTGTCTCCGGGGAACTGGCACGGAATATGCAATGAGGATGCACGGGTATGCAACCACTGGATGGGTTATTCGTCAATCTGCATGTAGTCTTGGCTAATTTCTCACATGTTCTGAGAACGATGACAGGATGGCGTGATCTATTCTAGGATGCAATGTGCTCGGGCTCTTGGCTCAGCCTATAGACTTCAGAATGTTTATCCGGAAGGGATTGCTATCAAGTCTTGACATGTTGTTGATTCGAATAAGTCACTAGATAGGACCACTTTGATCATAGACATAAACTCACCACCAATTATAAACCAGAATGATGGTTTTGGTTACACCAAGTACTTCACCCCCTGAGGATTAATGAAGCATGCTGAATCCTGTCATCCTCCTGTTCACGTCTTTGACTCTGAGTCTCTATCAAGAGAGGTAGGGGGATGCAGGGGGCTCGGCGGTTGGTGATGTTTGAATTGTACGAGTTATTGTACTCCATACTCACGGACCCCCTTTTCCTTCACCAAATTCAAACAGTGCCGACTCTGTGTTATTTTTTTAACGTGTGAGGGTTTCTCCCTATGACCGGACTGAGTGGGTGTTGTTAGTAAGATAAACTCGGAAAACATAGAATTTCAAGTAAATGTAGTTTCTCAACTGCTGTTACTGCTCCCTAGCTAGTGGTTTTAAGTCTGAAGCTAACTCTTGATCTATAGGAGCTTGTCTTTATAATTCGCAGAGGCTATCCCTAGTCTTCTTTTTAATTTTTAAGAGTTTCAATTTGAGCCTTGTGAGCCGTCATCATATCAGCCTCTTCCTTCAGCGTTTTAATTGCAGCAGGCCGGGCATCTACGCGAGCCTTCCACGCTGCCAAGTTCTCCAAGTGGCTAACATTTACATCAGAGCGGTTGGTCCAAAAAGTACCCCAGACATACGCATCAGCTACTGTAAAGGTTTCTCCGAATAAGTAGGAACGCCTGTCTGCCAGGCGATCATCTAAAAGCTTATATGCTTTCAGAAGCCTATTGGTGTTGACCTGAATACCTTTCTCGAGTATTAGCTTGCGAACAACAAGTGAGGTGTGGTTTATAGAGGTTAATATAGATACCTTGTTCAGTCATGAGCTTGAGAATAAGCGGGATATGCTTTTGCGCAATTTCAGTTGTAAGCTGAACTAGGAACTGGTCTGCTTTAACGCGTTCCAAGGTGCCAGGTGGTGGAAGCATGCCAGATTCTGGATACTGGTCGGCCAAGTAGGAAGAGATAATGATTGTTTCAGAGATTATATCATGATCACCGTTATCAAGTCTTAGAATGGGGACATAAAGGAGGGGATTTACTGCCGAAAAGTCCTCCCCATTTGACGTACTCTTGCTGAAAACGTCGACGAAAACAAGTTCATGTTTAACGCCAAGCTCATTAGCAACCAGTTGAGCAGCTCGCGCACAAGTATCGCTACCAATGTAAAGCTTCATCATAGAGCGTTGTTTGTGTTGATTAATTATGGAAAGAAGTGTAATTGTAGCGTGAGTAAATCATGCGATGGGGAGACTGGGAGTGATGCTTGTCGAAGCTGTCATAAGGTTATAAAGAATATATCATATTGCAAACTAGGACTATATAGGGTATAAAGGATAAAATACTGGCTGTCATATTTGAGTAAAATAGTAATGTTACAATCAGCACTACAGTCCCCCCTGGTGAGCTCTTTTCTGATATTCCTCCTATTCCTCTTATCCCACTTATTCCACTTGCTCTGATCTTCCTAATTCCGTTGAATCCTTTGAATCCTTTTACTTCCGTGAACTCTGTATTGTAATATCTTACAAATATTACATTTTGAAAAGTTACCCGATAGATGTCAACGCCTTACGGGTATATATACTGCTCCCTATTCCTCCAAAATCTACCCATCTATCATCAATATTTTATATCAAGCAACCAGCATTAAGTATAAACTTCTTTTTACCTTACGATATGCAATCATTTGACGCCATCGTCGTTGGTGCCGGGTTTGCTGGCATCAACCAACTTTACCAACTACGCCAACTCGGGCTTTCGGTGAAACTATTTGAAAAAGCCCCCGACGTTGGCGGTGTTTGGTACTGGAACCAATGGCCAAATGCCACCAGTGATACTCCCAGCGAAGTCTACAGATATAGCTGGGATAAAGAAGACTTGTTAACATATCCCTGGCCAACTCATGTTTTGCCTCAGAAAGAGACTCAGGCTTACATTAACCATGTTGTGAAGCGCCATAACTTAAGGCAGCACATGCAATTCAACGCTGAACTGAAATCTGCTACTTTTGGTAAGTCAGATTCTACATGGAATATTCTGTTATCTACTGGAGAAACCTTTAAGGCTACGTACTTGATCCTTGCTACTGGACGTTTCAACAAAATCGTTTGGCCTTCCATTCCTGGACAGGAAAAATTTGCTGGCGAACAATATCACACAGGGTAGGTTCCAATTACGATTATTGATAAACATTTTCTAACTTCAATATTGTTAGAGTTTGGAATGAGCATCGTGATCTGAAAGGCAAGCGTGTTGGAATCGTCGGCACTGGCTCTTCTGGCGCTGGCATTCTAGTCGGCTTGGCAAAGGAGGTAAAGCAGTTGGTATCTTTCCAACGCTCGGCGCAATATGTGATTCCGAATAACAAAAGTCCTGTCTCGGCTGAATACAGAGACAAGGTTAACAAAAACTATGAAGATGTCTTCAGAAAGGTTCGGAGATGTGGAATCGGCTCTGGCTTTGACCCGGTCCCGGCTGATTACACAACCTTTAGTGTCAGCGCAGAGGAGCGAGAGAAAGTCTTTGAGAGAAATTGGAATTCTGTGTGGGGCTTGGCTTTTACATTCGACTCGTTCTCGGACGTCATGACAAACGAAGCGGCAAACAGGGAAGTTTGTTACTTTCTCCGGAAAAAAATTGCCCAGATTGTTCAAGACCCCGTGAAGCGTGAGAAGCTTATGCCACCGGCAGAAGCCCTGTATGACAAGCGACCTGTGTGCAGTTCTGGTTATTATGAAGCCTTCAATCAAGACAATGTGGATGTTGTCAACTTTAAGAAGACTCCTTTGGTTGGAATCACTGAAAAGGGTATTCAAACCACAGAGAAGCTGTATGAGCTAGATGTTATCATTTATGCAACTGGCTATGAGTCTGATGGTACCTGGGCTGATGTGACCGTCACTGGACCTGACGGGACAACATTGAGCGAGCATTGGGCTGAGGGATCAACTTCATACCTCGGAGTCCTCAAAGCCGGGTTTCCCAACCTCTTCTTCGTCATTGGGCCTCAATCATCACTCGCCAACATACCATCGCATTCCGAATTCCATGCAGAAATGATCGGAAAGCTAATCTCAAAAGCTGAAAAAACGAAAAAGGAGGGAGCACCAGCAAGCGACAACAAGACAGTTCTTGTAGATGCTACTCAACAAGCTGAAGACGACTGGGTGAAAGTGTGCAACGCAGTCATACAACAAACCATGTATTATACAGGAGAGTCTTATCTCTTTAGCGATCACAACACCACTAGAAAGCCCAAGAGTGGAAGACATGCGCTTTGGTTCATGGGAGGCTATGACAAGTATATAGACAAGGTGCAGGAGGCGGTTGACGCGTACCGTGGATTTACATTTGCATACTAGTATAACTACTCGTATTCGAAAGCAATCAGACATGGAAATTCCCATTCATTTTCTTTTGACGTATAGAACGAGCTGTAGAACCAGTCCCTTGATAGTTTCTCATGTGGTTAGTGCCACCTTAACTATCTAATAATAGTATGGAGGCGGTGGTATATTGGCTGGAGCTATGGCTTATAGGCCACCGTAACTACCATTCCTCGAGCATTGTAATTAAGAACGGAAAAGGGCCATTCTGTGTTAAACTGTGCACTTCGGATATCGGATACGAGCTACGACCACTCCCATGGAGATTTTGATTTGAGCGGAAGGAGTCCAAATTAGGGGAGCTGTAGCCTAAGTAGTAGGCCTATGTGTATGATCTTTAAGAATCGCAGCTAGGGTAGCCCTATTGTCTTTGTTTCAATGGTGTAGGGTTAATCCAACACCGGAAATCTTTATGTAATGTTCAGTTGCTGGTACCAGAAGCTGCTCCACTGTGGCATGCTTGCGGGTCTCAGCCGCGTAATGCCGAAGACTTGGCTCTCTGGGGCTGGTGACTGCTCGAGAGTGTCATTGGTCTATCCGGGTAACAAAGACTTGGCATGGGCTAGGATCGGTTCGTTGTCTTGGCAGCTGCAGGGACAAGCCACTTACATGTAGGGATGCATGTAATAGTCACATGCAATCCTTGGACTTTGAAACGACAACTTCAATGTGTGGAATGGATTGGCATGGCTGACAACCATGATTATGTCTTTGCAGCCGTTGGTGAGACGCAGAAAAGTATGGTTAGCGAAGGCGTTTGTGTGTATTCAACCACGTGAAATCACAGCTATTATAACGCCAGTATTGTTCACACTGTCCAAGCCCACTCGACTATTCAGCAATAGCACTCTTGAAGCTGGAGCTATATAAGTGGCCTGGCATATCGAAGGAGTATCCATTGTTGGGATTTCCGTATATATAGGGCATAAATAATGCGATTAAGTCATGTTGATCTGACAAGATGTATAGTCATAGCATAAAAGTCCCAGAATTCCGGCGGTATCACGGAAGCGCGCCATACTCAACCTCTCGTCAAGTAGACGATCGTAGATAAGAGATGCAGCGTTATCAAGGCTATCAAAGTTATGGAAGACTTCTAGGGTCTGTCGAACTGGATCTTTTACTCGTGAGCCCGGTTCAAGGCGATTGCTAGCATCGAGACGCAGTCGAGCGGAAGGAAGGATAGTACTTCGGCCGTCATCGCCAACCATAGGTAGCTAAGGGCTGCTACTGGCCTACAGTCCGTCAGTATATCAATAATAAAGTATATGGAGAAATAAATAATGCTTATGTGAAAATCGTATGCGCAATTCGCTTGGGAGAGATTCTTGTGCGAAGTCTCAAGTCAAGTTCTAGCAACGAGCCTTTGCAGCATAGGGGGCGTGTGAGAACAGGCTACGGCCACACGTTTCGTCAGATGTATCTCGCCCAAACATTTCATTACCAAAACGAAGATGAAACCGCAGCGGCAACAAGCCTCCACGACTCAAAAAGTTCAAACGATCGTGTCCTCTGCTGATCAAACATGGAGCGTCGGAGATGCGGACAAACGAATTGCGTCGTCAATGCCCCGAAACGAAAAGACAGTAATGGCAACCTTGACAAGGTTGTGATGATGCTAGGTACTAGTAGTACCCCAGAAGTGAAAATGAGCCAATAGGCTGCATGCATTGCAACGCACATAGTAGGCTGGTATTTGAGGAGGTAGACGACCGGCTCAATAAGAGCAATACGACAGGGGTAGCATTCTGGCTGTTTGTAATGAATCAACAAGAGGACAAGAAGTTGACGCTGAGAGCAGTCAAAGTAGAAGAGGAGCTGCGTATCATGTTCTAGCAGAAGTTTGAACTCCTTCAAAGCAGGAGAGCGCGATATTCAGCAAAGAGTGGAGCATCAGCTGATGGGCAAAGGAAAGGTCGTGGCTGAACTGGCGAAAGCGATGTCGGGGAGCGAGTGGGAGCTTACTCGCGAGTAGAAAGATGGCTCAACGGTTAGAAGAAACGAAATGCATAGGGAAGCAAAATGGTGCTAGTGGCTGTTGGAAAAGGAAACGTGCTGTGCTGGCGTTGGCGTTATGCAGGGACGGGAGGATGGATTGTTTGGATTGGTTTGGTGATGGTTTTGATATGGAGTTTGCGCGATGGACAAACAATGGGTGTACAGTGCTAGCAAGAAGCACGCAGTACCGCTGTAGGTACATTAGATTAGGGGTATCAGGCAGTGTTTTCAAGGGACAGCTTGTATTCCTTTGTGTTTTACTGCATCATATATTATGGTATGACATGGACATTTTACAAAATCGGTCTGATATTATCATTACTATTATCTAGTCCCTTTCCGTTTGAAAAGCTCCTGTTTACAGCTCCATTATTGCTCTACACGTATTTGGAATTCATACCCCAGACGTCATCCAGAGGGGCCACTTCAAGCTGCTGTCGCCGATTCGTGCAGTACCTACTGGGTACTGGGCCTACAGTATGCTGGATACATGTACAGTGCAGCACAGTACCATCCAGTGCCGGCAGCAAGCCACATCTGCAGAGTCGCAAAAGCATATCAGGAATGACAGGTGCCCTGGCTATCACGGCAACACCGCAGCTCGATGGCTTCAAATCAGTGACAGGTTGACTGGCTGTGATGCAGGTGCAGGCCTTGCTGGACAGGTGGGCGCCTGATAGGAGAGAAGGGTGGAAGAGAATTCCCTCGTATCTTCGTATTACCAACGGGTTCAGGCTCAAAGCCGCGCCTCCACCCAACAACTTCTGATGTCTCTGTCCCATCGCTTTTGCAGCGTCGGGTACCAGACCTGTCAGATGGCGGTACACACACGTGCTCTGTTATTTCGCCTATTTTTCTAGATGAAGCAGAATGTATTGCTTGGTCTTGGGAGAAGCACAATATGAGGAATACTAAATATCAGCTGCTATCGGCAGTGCATGTATCTTGTGCTCGATGTTTGATACAAGACACTGAATACCAGCAGTAGATGCAGTGTTCGGGCATCACCATTGACCGTTGTTGCTCGCAGTGTCGTCGCTGGTACGTGCTTGTACTTGAAAACCCCAGCGCTGCGACAGCTGCAACGCGCCGCTTAGCGTGCTGTGACGAGCGTCCACTGCGGAGCTGCTCGGCACCTACCAGCCGGAAGCAGCCCCTAGGGCCAGCCAGCGCCCCAGCCTGGCGCAGTTGATCTGACCCGAGTCTGGCGCTGATGGCCTCAGCAGCGTTTCAAGTTGTGCGAGCGCCCACAGTGCGCGGGCGGATGCAGGTTGAAGGTATTGACAGCAGGTCGCATGATGAATCTGCCACAGCAGGCGCGGCTTGTGTCTAGAATACTTAGACAGGCAATCTATCCGAGTGGATAGCATAATGAAAGATGGCAAAATATACATGCTAACAGATACATGCACTCGCACTAGTCGTACAGAGGTGTTATCGCGGCCAAGCATCTGGGAATATAATTGAATACTGCTTGCTCTGCAATGTAATCCATCGGGCAATGCTCAAGTACACATGGCCGCGGAGATCAGGCTCACAGCGGCAACAGTTTGCGTCGCTCGCGTCTCCCGCACTGTATGCCCCCCAATCCCTAGTGCCAGCAAGCCCGCTTCCACCGGCAACCTCTCGCCGAGCAGCCAGCCAGCGCTGCCTGCACGCTCTCGCGGGAATAGCGCTTCTGCGTGGTGTGGCTCAGCGGCCCAGCAAAACGTCGCAGCGCTTCAGGCTCGCTGAAGGCCCTCCCCCCCGTGCTCTAGTGGCAGCGTGGAAGCTTTCGTCCCCCCCCCTAAGCAGCCCCCCCAAACGCACTGCGCGCGCCTGCGATTGGCCCAAGGCCTGGGCCTACTCGGATGATACGGCCGGAAGGGCCCGCAAGGCGACCGTCGCTCGCGCAGATGCCAGATGCTGAGATGCCGATTTTCCGTGGTCAACCAAACGCCTCTCCAGGAGGCTTTGCAAGGCGGGGAACCACAAAAAAAAACGACTCGAGCAGAGACGATCAAATGGCCCATTGCTGCGCGCGCGCCCAGGCCAGCAACCGCTGCGTTCGTTCGTTCTGGCGTCTGTCGCCGCCGCATATCCTTTTTATCCTGCCGGGGGTCCGCCGCAGGTCTTTCTCGAGTGTCTCAGTGCCGTCGTGCAGCAGCCAGCCTCTCCTCTCTCTCGCCTCTCGCAGTCTCAGTCTCTCGCTCTGCGTTGCTGCCGAGAAGCCTGCAAAAAGTTCCAGCGCAGCTTCTTCTTCTGCCGTGTTAGCGCTCTCTATTTCTGCGTTCCGGTCGCTGTGCCTGCTGCTGCCCTTTTTGGCCACCTCCAACACCTCACCTCCCGCGATACGACCGACGGCGAACGTCTTCCCTTGTTTTCCTTCGACCAGAGATCTGAACCGGGCGAAAATCAATAAAAGGGAAAAATAAAAAAGAGAAGCAGGGGCATCTTCAAGGACGCGCATATACACAGAGAAAAGGAGCAAGCAGAGGGAAAGCAGAGGAAATACGGCAACCGAACCGAGTGCGCATACAAGGATACCAGGAGACCATGATGATGGCTTGAAGCTGCCACCGTGTTGAGGACAGCACAACCACCACGCCCGCGAAGCCGCAGCCTCATCGCAAACGTCCAGCGTCAACCGCCAGTCTCCAGACGCACAATAACGTCACATAACATTATCGCCCAGCACTAGGCGCCAAGCAGGGCCAAGCAATCGTGGCTTGGCGATATCGATTGACTTCCGCGTTTGTGGCAGATTAGCGAAGGGGCAGCGCCTCGGCATACCATACATATCTGCGCCCGCATACACCCACGCACATATCCTCATACCACCTATATCGTGAGAGCAACGGCCTCATCCGAAGCATCATGGCTACAACTCCCCCACCTGCGGCCCCCGTGCCCATCCTCGAGCAGCTCTGTGTAACCACCGCCATCATCGGCCTGCTGGCTATTGGCGGCAAAACCATCGACTCGCTCTACGAGATGAACACCAGTCCTGGCCGTGACACAGCCATCCTCAACAAGGCGCTGCAAGAAGTCAAGCAATGCCGCTCCTCTGTTCACA
Source organism: Trichoderma hamatum GD12 (assembly GCA_000331835.2). Lineage (NCBI taxonomy): Eukaryota > Fungi > Ascomycota > Sordariomycetes > Hypocreales > Hypocreaceae > Trichoderma > Trichoderma hamatum. The sequence goes on along the minus strand of ANCB02000411.1, from coordinate 21,434 downwards.
TTCTCTACAAGAACTTTTCTCTGCTCGAGGCCGGCCAGCTGCCCTATCCCGATCGAGCGACCTGGATCAGCATCGACGACCTGATCGCCACCCTGACCGATGCCGTCCTCGCCATCTCTGACCTGCAAGAGGCCATCGTGCCCATTGAGGAATGCGGAAACCTGTCCGCGCGAATTGCCTCGTGCAAAGAGCATTCCCAAAAGCTATCGAGCTTGTCGGCCAGGATACGGTGGCATAACCTATCCATGAACATGATGATGACAATCCTAAAGTGGTAAGCAGGCACTCCCCCCCTAGCCCGCTCAGCGCGTAATATTATAGAGACGAAAATGTCCAATATTTGCCCCGGTGCTATTTTTGGCTTCATTCAGGCTAATATGCGACATCTAGTCCTGGCGAAGAAGATGCGCAGAACAGCAGGCTCGGCCTGGAGCGACGAATGACCAGGCTACTTTCCTCCAACAGCGACCTCTCACTGCGCATGCGCCGATTGCGAGATTCTTTCGGCGCGCGATCCATGGTCCGGCGCGCAATCCAAATCCCAAACTATGCGCCCGTAGCCCAGAATGCGCCGCGGCTACCCGCGGACCGCACATCCTCAGCCTCGTCCATATCTGAAGCCTCAGCATCAACGTCCACGTCGGGGCAGTCAAGTCAGCAGCCCACATCCGATGGCGATGCTGCTGCTGCTGCTCCCCAGCCTCGACTCTGGTCCATCTTTTCCGGCTACAACCTGGCCGACATCCCCGTCCTCTCCATGATTCCTCTCCCAGTCCTCACCCTCGAGCTCCGTGACAACGAATTCTACACCTTTGATTTTGCCCAACGAGTAAGCGACGATCTCGTTGAGCTTATGCAGCTCGATCCGGGCCAGCAGGGCACCAGCAAGATGCTCCGTGTCATTCTCCAGAAGCCCGTGGTGGCTCTGCCGCCAGGTACCAGCGCCGGTATGAGCACGACCCCTAATACTACTACAGTGCCGCTGGATGCTTCGGGCATCGCTCCTGCGAGCACGACTCCTGCGGAGGAGCCCATGCGGTTAAAGAAGATGATCAAGTTCAAGAACCCGCTCAAGCACCGTATCCGACGAAAGACTGTTAAATGACGGTCCTGGATGAGCTGCTTCGGCTTCCATGAGCACGCAGTAGCTCGAGAGAAGATACAGTGAAGAGCCACCTATACCACGGCACATACCTATATGACTGATAAACAAAGGGGATAAACGGAATGTCCCCTCCTACCTTTTACCTATCGCTATTGTTTCAAGGCGTACCAACCCACTCTATGTGTATGGGTCCCCTCTCCCAGAGTTTGTCCATGTAACACATTATTCATTTCTTTCCTTAATTGTTTTCTATATTTTATGTCTTTACTATAGCCACATCATTTGGAAATACAGCGAACGGTGTTATGGGGAAAACGCATATTGAGGGAAATATTGGAAATTGGCTTTTTATAACTTGTTCTACGCTATACATATATCTGCATCTATCTATATATATATATTTCTACATCCTCATCTGCAGTTTACTTTTTTTTAATTCGAATTAAAGTGATATGAAAAGGGTCTTATTTGCGCCTATATGAATTGATCAATGACTTGAATTAGTTTCTCAGGTATGCCCGCTATTACGACTAGTCTACTGTGTAGCCAAAAAAATTATAATATCCAAATCTCCCATGCCATATTCTATCCCCTCAAATATAGTCGCACATTTGTAAATTACACGCGAAATGACATAAAAACTCCCGTTTACATGATCGCCCTGGGGCCGTGGTGCTTGACCGTCTTGCTGTAGGAGCTGATCTTGGTCTCCAGCTCACGCTTGGGGAATCCCTCAAAAGAGAGAGCGTAGGTAGCAACAGAGTGGGCAATAAGCTGCGTATAATGGTTAGCAAATATATAAAATATCAAAAGTAGATGGCGTCCATGAAAAGAGCTTACCTTGGTGTTCACCTCCCAAGCAGTGTAGTTGAGGTTGCCCAGGTCGTCGCAGATCTGGTGGTAGCATGGGTCAAGCCACTGTCCGGCATGGCCACCGAACATTTCTTCCTCCTCCTTTGTCTTGACGGCTTCCGCACCAGTGGCAATTCCACCAGCAGGAATGCCGGCGCGGATGAATCCGTCGTAGTCGCTGCGGCCGTCAAAGGGAACTATCAAGATGTTAGACGCTGATCAAACAAATAGGACGGGAGGTGCTGGCGGAAGCATACTAAAGGTGTAGTTGAGGCCCTGGGACTTGTACCAGTCGACGTAGAGGTCTCGCAGCTCCTCAGAACCAGCAGGGCTCTCTGCATTGGTAGCGTTATAGATCTGGTAGGCAAAGTTGGGGCTGGCCACTATTTTAAAAATCAGTCAGTAGCTGCCTCCCTGCTGTCTGTTTTCAGGGTCCACTTACTCATATCGTAGTCCATAAAGAGGCGAATCTTCTGGTTCTCTTCCTCAGACAGGCTGGCGGCGTAAAAGTCGGATCCCAAGAGACCTTCCTCCTCTGCGGCCCACCAGGCAAAGCGAACACAGTTGTTCACCTTGAACTTGGTCAGCTGGACAGCAACCTCGAGGACTGACATGCTGCCAGAGCCATCGTCGTTGATGCCAGGGCCCTCGGCAACGCCGTCACTGTGGCCACCAAGCATGACGCAGTTGTCTGGATCTCCCTCGTCCGTCTGTGCCAGGACATTGACCGTCTGGATCTGCTTGACCTCGGCGTCGATGTAGGCAATTGAGCTGACGGATTCGCCCTTGGCAAGCTTCTTGGCAATCTCGCCGCCCTCGACGCCGTCGATGCCGAATGTCGCAACGTGGTATTTGGTTGGCTCGCCTAGCGTACCGTGGAGCTCCTCGGGGTCGGTGTTGTAGATGACAGCCGCCTTGGCACCAGCCTTTCCAGCTCCAATGGACTTATCACCAAAGGCGCAGGCTCCTCGGCGGATAAAGGCAATGTTGCCCTTGACGTTCGCGGGATAATCGGAGTCGTGGCAGCCGTTGTTCTTGACGAGCACCAACTGGCCATGAACAGGCTCTCTGTCCTTGGTTGCCGGTGTCAAGCCCATGGGAACAGCGCTCTTCGATACGCTGCTGCCGAGAACAAGCTGAGACTCGAAGACATTGCTCAGCGTCACGGGGAATTCCTGGGTAGAGATGCTGTAATAATCGCCTTGGTCGAGCAGAGTGTTGACAATATAGTTAAGAGTCCTCTCGTGACCTGTAATTCAATGATTGTTATCAGCTGTTGTTACAATGGCTACCGGATGGCTGATTATTACTCACCGGTGCTGCCAATGACTCGGGTCGGGTGACCGTAATCCTCCTCCGAGCTCTGAGCAAACTTGTAGAACTTTTCGGCGCGCTTCGTGAGGGCATCGATGCTGATGGCGTCTTGCAGGGCCTCGGTGCTAATGATTGGCTTCGAGCTGTGCGACGAAGAGTGCGAAGAGGGAGAAGTCAGCGGGCTCTGCTGCCAGGGTCCGGCGAATCCAGCAGCCGAGGCGCTGAGGAATGAGGCCGTGAGGGCCAATCGGCTCAGGACAGCCATTGTGGTGGTGATTATCGAGATGGATGCGGGAGATGCTAAACAGAAAGGAGAGAAGAGTGAGGGCGATGAGAGGGAAGAATGATGGAGGAGAGAAGAGACGATGATGGAAGAGTCAACTGAGATAAGCCGAGATAATGCACGCCGTAATACTGCAGCAGACACGGGCAGTAATAGCTCAGCTCAACTCAGCTTGGCTTAGCTCCGATAGCGTCAGTTCAACTGATTGATGCGGGCGGTCAGAGCCTGTAGAGCCTGTGACGCTGCAGCTAGGCCTAAACGGGGGCCCTGGTCCGCTAATAGGGAGTGTCTCAGTGGTCACAAGGCACCCAGCACAGGGGGAGAGGTCCCTTGCAGCGGCTAAGGCAGGGGCCGCTATCAGCCATGAGGCGTGAATCTCGGTGAGATGCAGGCAGCGACAGCCATGGATGCAGGCTGCGGTGTCCATCATTGCATACATGTATTGATCTTCACAGCATTAATGGTGCATGGATTCATTATTCTCAATGAATTATCGTCGCATCATTTATGTCCTCTCCCTTTTTTGTATCACCTGTTGGCCAAGAGTTACAGAGACCGCAGCTCCGCCAATCAGTGCTCGGTGTCGCATCGCACAGCCTAAGACATTGCCTGATAGCCTGACTCATGATCATACTGGAGGCATCCTCTGTGTGACATCATGTACGCACATCAAGCTGACTAGGAAGCTATCGATATACGATCGTCATAGGCTAGCTGTGGAAACACACGGGAGCTATAATTTGGATACACGTACCCAATTGCTTGTTTGCTTGTCTCCTCACATTGGCTCATGCTATGTTATCGTAAACGTGTGATGTGCCCCTTTAGTTAACGAATACTGCATTTGGATCTTGTAAATCATGTCTCCTTCTTCTATTTTCGTTTGCAGGAGAGCTCATTTCAAATAATTAAATCTCGACAGCCAAGATACGTATATGTAGTTTAAATATACGTACAACATTGTGGGGCCGTTTGACTGCTACAGAGCAAGAGGAGGTTGTCAAGATTGCAATGTTTGAGAAAAGGCAAAGAAAAAAATATGCAATTTGAAAGTAGGCACGAGTTGTTGAGCAGTTGCTGACAACCCTTCTACTGCGATCGAAAGAATGTCTCTTCAAATCTCTCTTCTCCACCTGGAGGTGTGCACGTTGAGTTATCACGGGTTATCATTGGTATTTTATATCTTCAATGTTAGCCCGTCGGCGTACATATATCTTACCTATCAGTATGCCATCCGCTACATAGGCTTCAAGACTCACGCCTATCTTAAAATCCACATTTCAATACTTTAATTCTACGGGAGCCGGCCCGAATACCAACACCGGTAGCTGAACTAGGAGAACGGAAAGACGCGGTTAGAAAGGATTTTCAATTCAGTGGCGCTTCTAACACCGTACTTACTACTGGCTCCAAATGTGTAGTTGTGAACCGCGCGATTCAAGATCCAAGATTTAGAAATCGATGTGTGGTTTATAACCGAGCCCACAACCACAGCCCACCTCTAACTGCCGACTTCGGCGAATTGGTTATTGGTTTATTCTCAGTAGCCAACCAAAATTCACCCAAACATCCTCCTGAAAGACTTTTTATTGAACTATCCTTCTCTAATCGTTCATGGCTTCGTTTAAGCAAATTTGGAATTGAGTTGGTAGCATTGTATATGAGTTTCGACATCGGAGTCAATGAACCCAATACAGTCAACTTGGCACGAAGCATGGCTGTAACCAGACAGCGCTAACAATTGCCACTGGGCGGCCGGTTCCTGAAGCTATTGATTCTCGACAACTGTTAGCCCATTTATAAGACCTGGATATTGCTGACTGATCTCGGCTGAAAGGCTATTCACCGATTTTCTTTTACCGCTTAGACGAAGCGCCGTCAGACGCAGGGGCATTACGAATTGTACAAGAATATGTCAATTTAGCCTCATCCTTACTAGTTTTTGATAGCAGAGAATTTTCAGAGTAGCAATCCGACAACGTATGATGATCTCCAAGGCGATAGGGATTCGAGATGGGCTCTATCGTAAACACTGACCCAGTGTTGGATTTGGTTGTTTTGGGCTTAAGCGGTGGAATTTCCATGGTATGGTCTCGTATTATTTGTGGGATGCGTCAGTTGAATCCGGATGCTCACCAAGTAGTTTAGGAGAGCATAGATTGCGCTTTATGCCATTTCAGACAAGAAAACCCGGCGCAGCCTGTCAGCCTAGAGCTGCTGAAATATGGAGAGACGCTGCTGGACCCTGAAATTAAGAAGCGACTGATGGACATGGTTCTTCATGACGTCAACTTACCAGAGCAAATTGCAGAAATCAATGTTATTCTTGGGGAAGCTTTTGCCAAGGCCGCGTCGGAGTTCATTGCTACCAATAACATTGATAAATCTACAATAGATGTCATCAGTTCTCATGCGCAAGCAACATGGCGCGTTCCTTATCCCACAGTACACCAAGTGAGGACGCCTTTGAGTATGGACGAAGGTGTCATTATTGCTGCACGTACCGGAATCACAACAGTGGCCGATTTTCGCGTCGGTGAGGTCGCTGTGGGCCAGCGGGGGGCTCCCCATGCCGATTTTGACGCCCTGCTTCTGCATCATCCTACCAAACTAAGAGCCTGTCAAAACATCAGCGGCATTGGAAGCGTGTGCTTTATACCCCCAGACATCGACGGCGAGCTAAATGAAAACTTTTTATACTTTGATACGGGCCCTGGAAACATTTATATTGACGCTGCTATTCGCCATTATACTAATGGCGCGCAAAGATACGATATTGATGGCGAAATAGGCAAGAGAGGAAAGGTGGACGAAGAGATTGTGGACGACTTCATCTCTTCTCACCCTTACTTTCAACGATCTATTCCCAAGGCCGCTGGCCGCGATGATTTCGAGGCTACATTAGCTCATGAACTTATATCCAAAGCGGAAGATAAGGGGCTCTCACCAGAAGACGTTGTTGCTACGATCACGAGAATTACGGCGCAGTCCATTGTAGATCATTACAAGTGTTTCGCGCCGTCACAAGATATCGACGAACTATTCCTTTGTGGAAGCAGCGCATATAACCCAAACATTGTTAATTTTATTCAGAGAAACTACTCTTCGACAAAGATATTTATGCTTGACGCTGCTGGCATCCCAGCTGTTGCGCGAGAGGCAATCACCATTGCATTGCAGGGAATGAACGCAGTTGTGAGCCGGACTATGCTGACATCGCACGATGCTGAAGCACGGCAAGAGCAGGTTGTTGGGAAAGTATCTCCTGGAGATAATCATGGACAGGTGATGGAGAAGGTGATGCAATTCGGAAAAGGCGAACGGTTGGGGCCTATAAGAGACTTGGTCAATGTGGTCAATGGAGAAATAATACCCAACAAGTGGTGATTTGCGTGGCAACGGCAGAGCTAGGATATACCATTCATATAAGTAGAATTCGTGGATCAGCGATTGTAAATGAGCATTGGCAAATGAAAAAAGAAGACGAATGTAAATAGTGTAGTCAAGGTTTAAATAGTTCATTTCTAATATGTACATGTCTCCAAAAAGCGACGCACTAAGCGCCCTCTTACCAAGCTTGAAGGCCTCTAAATGTAAGTAACGGCACGCCTCTTGTTAACATACACTATAAACGGAGTTTAATGTTTCAAAATTGTGACAACTATTTGATATAAAAAGCGGTTTTGACCTCTGGTTGATAGCGCTAAGTCTTTAGTATGAGGTGAAGTAAGCTGTCACATCAAAATGTCAGTATTAGTGTTATAAGAAGTTTGCCGTAGACGGGCAAGGGAAATAAAGCATTCTCCCGCTTCCGTTTCTATAACCGGACTTTTTACAATTGAAATTCCGGTTCAATCGACTCTTAGAGTTTATGACTACAATAAATGGTGATAGCGGGAGTACATTATTAGCAACAAAAGAAATGATAAATCGAATTTAAGACAAATAAATCATTTTTCTATAACCCGTTTAGAGAAAGAAGTCAGCAACATGAGGTATTTATATCTCAACATGAGGCCAGAGTGTTGTAAATATGGCAATATCAAAGAACGCGGGGTTGGCTTACGCAGCGGAGATTTTGGAGCCGAGGCAGCCTATAAAGTTATAAGCCAAAGATTTAGTCTCCCTAATAGAGTAGGTATAAAGTTCATAGACGAATATAAAAGGATTGAAAGTTACGTCTTTCCCCATCTATTTGGATATCTCAACTCTCATCTTCCGGTTTTAACACCTTTTACGAATTTATGACAACTCAACTTGTATTTTAACCACCGATAACCAGTCATGGCTAGCCTGGATATGTCAAAGATCGTCAAACCCTGGAAACTAGATGCCCAGCCTACCTATTCTTTTATAAACGCCAACCTTATTGACCCCGTTAAAGAACAAGTGATTGAAAATGTGACAATTAAAACATCTGGAGGAAAGGTTGTCTCCATAGACACTAGCGGAAATGCAGCTGCTAATGCTGCCGATGGAGAGATCACCGTTGACCTCAAAGGCAAGCACGTATGTCCTGGGCTAATTGACTGCCACGTGCATATCGCCGTGGTGCCCGGTGAAGCCAGTTTAACTGCATATAGGGACATGACTGAGAAAATAAGTCTCATTCGTCAACCCTGGGTCTTGAAACCTATGCTTGATAGAGGATTCACATCTGTTCGCGATTGTGGTGGTGCGAGCTTGGCCATGAAAGAAGCTGTTGAAGAAGGCGTCTGTATCGGTCCTCGACTCTTTATAGCAGGATATGCGCTTTCTCAGACTGGTGGCCATGGCGACATGAGAACTTCTCACGATCAGAGCCCATGCTCTTGCGGAACTGTCTCTGGAATCAGCCGTATTGCTGACGGAACAGCAGAATGCTTCAGAGTTGCTCGCGACGAGCTGCGTCAAGGAGCAGACTTTATCAAGATCATGGGTGGTGGAGGCATTGCAAGCGCTACGGATAAAATTGAGAACCTTCAATTCTCAGACGAAGAGATCAAAGCTATTGTCACTGCAGCAAAGAACAACGGTACATATGTCACAAGCCATAGCTACACACCTCAAGCTATCCAGCAAGCGATTCGACAAGGAGTGAGGGGTATTGAACACGGCAACCTCCTCGACGCCGAGACGGCTAAACTCATGGCCGAATCGGGCACATTCCTCACACCCACGTTAATCACGCATGTCATGTCGAAGCAGCTCAATTTCTTGCCTCCAGTATCAGCGGCAAAGAATGAGGAGGTGTTGCAAAGGGGGCTTGAAGCCATCAAGATTGCGAGCGATGCTGGCGTAACGGTATGCTTTGGCACCGATCTGTTGGGACCGCTGCATTTCGCACAAAGCAAAGAATTCTCAGTGCGAAGCCAGGTCCAGACACCGGGTCAAATTCTTCGCAGCGCGACTGTTAACGCGGCGAAGTTGCTCATGAAGGAGAATGAGCTGGGGCAGGTCAAGGAAGGATTCCATGCCGACTTTATAGTTTTGGATGGAAATCCTTTGAAGGATATCACGCTATTGGATCGTTCTGAAACAAGCATTTTGGCCGTAATCAAGGATGGAAGGGTCTTGTCGTCCAAGTTGTCTGACGTCAAGGTGGATGTATCAAGTCGACCATAGAAACGATACTATTGAAGCAGTCTATTATGAATGGTCTAGCGCGAAGAAAGTAAATCTATGGGTATACATAATATTACCAAGCAACTGCGTGTCCATCGCTGCGTAAATCACTTCCTCCATGGTAGACTCTCTGGCCACATGGGTCGTAAGTTGCTTTGATAACTTGTCCTCTTCCAAAAAGGTCACGATTCCATCCCGTTATAAGTTCTACTTCATGTCCCAGTTTGCGCAAACCCTCGACCGTCTCCTCTGAGAACCCTTCTTCCAAACAGATCATAGACCTTTGTGTCAGTTTGGAGTAGTCGCCTGTCGTTGCATACTCGGGTAGTGTACGCGATGGCCGGATGCACACTCTTGGAGCGTCTAGAGAATCTTGAGCGTTGAAGCCAAAGACGCACGAGTTGAGCATGACTTGCAAATGGCCTTGCGGTTGCATGAAGCCACCCATGACGCCATAAGAGAGATCAAGACGGTCATTTTTCGTTACCATGGCTGGAATAATTGTATGATATGGTCGCTTGCGAGGCCTGAGCGTATTTACATGTCCCTCACGCAAGTGAAACTGCGTGCCCCGGTTCTGCAGAGCGAAACCACAGCCTTTCGGAACAATTCCACCACCAAAGTTGGAAGCAAGTGAGCAGATGAAGCTGCACGCATTACCTTCCGAATCTGAAGTAGTAAGATACACAGTATCAGATGCGTTTTTAGGAAACCCATGCTGCAAGGTTGTATCAACAGCATCTAGTTTGAAGCAGGACGCTCGCTCGGCGAGGTAATTCTCGCCGAGCAGGCTTTTCCAAATTGGCCCAGAATGCTCTGGATCCGAGACATAGGCATCTCCATCGGCAAATGCATATCTAAGAGCTTCCACAATAGTATGAACATACTCAATAGAGTTATGCTGTAGACTCTTGAGAGGGGGGATCTTTCCTTCCTTCTCTAGGCTGTTGATAATTCCCAACGCCTCCAGAGCAATGATACCCTGCCCATTAGGCGGACATTCCCATAGTTTGTACTCGTGGTAAGCCTGAGATATCGGTTCAACAAGAGTCGTCGTATGGTCTTTCAAGTCTTGAGTCGTCATAACGCCCTGGAGTTGCTGGAGAGTGTCCGCAATAGACTCTGCAACCCACCCCTCATAAAATCCTGCTTTGCCTTTGGAAGCAATTTCTCGAAGCACCTTGGCGAGGTTAGGGTTCTTGAAGACATGTCCTGCTCTCGGAGCTTTGCCGTCTGCCAATAACATTTCGCCGCCGTTTGGAGAGGACTTTTTCAACATCCCCTCGCACTCTATCCAGTGTCGGGCTGTGATTTCGGAAACCGGGAAGCCATCTTCACATAGTTCGATGGAAGCTTTCAGAATTTGTTCCATTGTAACTTTACCGCTGCCGTAGGTATTCATTGCGTCAAACCATCCGGCGACTTGACCAGGAACTGTAACCGAGTTTGCATGTTGAGGCGGCAATAAATTCCCGCTCAAGCCTATCTCCCGACACTTGTCAATTGTTAACGCAGCTGGTGAGCGGCCTGATCCGTTGATTGCAAAAGCTTTCTTCTTCTTCTCATCCCAAAAGATCATAAACATATCTCCTCCTATTCCAGTCGAGTTTGGCTCAGTAACACCAAGCGCAGCCGCAGTGGCTATCGCTGCATCGACAGCATTGCCACCAGCTTTCAAGATGTCCCGGCCAGCTTGCGCAGCAAGAGGCTGTGATGCCGCCACGATGCCTTTTGTGCTATACACAACCGACCTACGACTATTGAATCGGCTGAAGTCGGGATACGAGGGGTTGAATAATGCATCTGCCTCCTCTTTTGAAGTTGCAATGGCAGCGCCAACAGCATCGAACGGCATGATGAACGGCGGATATTGACTTTGGTTAACTGAAGTGATAAGACCGAGCTTGGAACGAGGGTCATGAATTTACTTGCTTCATACAGCCAGAGTAAATGAGAGCTATCGCAGAGAAGCAATCCATTCGGCTATCTTTACCTACCCATACCGAGACATTTCCGGAACCATGCGGTCCCCCCACCTAAGATATAGTGACTCCATGTCTGCTGTTATCGGCTCTTTCTCGAAAGCAGCGTGTTGATGCGGGGTACGATCTACATCGTATATAGCCGTTCAGACAGTTACTATTTATTCTTGGCGTGCCATTCACTTCTTCAAACCAACGCCACTGCGGGGGTTAGAGGCATTCATATACACGCTAGCGGGCGAAATATTATCCCAAGATATCGCCATGGTTCCCAAAAGTGGTGATCGGTTGAACAGCCGTCGGAACTCGTAGTAAATAGATATAACGTTACACGATAGATATCGCGTTCATATTATTCGTTCACTAGAAAATCCAGGGTATTTTCGAAGTTCGGCTAAAATCATCCGGGCTATTTAATAGAGGGTGCGAACTATGAACTAGTAGCTGCATTTGTTGTATGATCATGAGATACGAAGCCATCGGGGAGATAACGGCATCATGGGCCGTCTACCCTTATCATGTCTCATGAAAATACTTCATATCAATGTATGCAATCCGATCTTTTGACTGTGAGTGAATCATGCCAAGTGTTGGATGACACCGGTGCTCAACGGCTACAGATAGCTGGGCAATTAGTCTCAGGGTGGCCCAAAAGATGTTTCATAGCCCTTTGGTTTTATCTTCCACCAAAGGAGCATGATGTGGTTACATTCTAGATCGCTTAAAAGCTTAGTATACTACATTACGGAGGTGTTGTTACGGGAATAATGCTATTGGACGACTCGTGAAGTTCTACTACGAAGCACCTAAACCAATTTCAGTTGCATTGTAGATTAGTGACGTGTATGGTCCTCTTTGATGAAGTATATATAAAGTTAGAAAGGAACAATATCATTCAGTCCGTCACTATATAGCTAAACGGCAAACTATCTTATTGAGAAATTGCAACAGCACATCTACAATCATGGCTCAGGCTGCCGTTAGTGACCCTCATGGTCTGGACGACAAGGCGGCAGTTGAAACCGTTGACAATGACATTTCTCCAGAAAAGGAATGGAGTGCCATCACGCAGGGAGCCAAGGAGGCGACCGATCTAGAACACTCCCAGGGCATCCTCGAAGCTGTACGTTTACAGTGGAAAGGCGTTGCATGGGCTTCTTTTTTCTCTTTGTCCATCGCCATGTATGGATACGATAACGCATTGATCAATAACTTCTATGGCTATCCAGCTTTCCAGAAAGCATACGGGGTACCTGTCAGCAAGGGTTATCAGATCCCTGCCAAATGGCAGACGGGCCTCTCGCAAGCAAGTATCGTGGGAATCATCCTGGGTGCTTCTTTCAACGGCTTCTTTTCTTCGAGGTTCGGCTATAAAAGAGTTATGCTAGTTGGACTGGTTCTTATGACAGGCTTCGTTGCTATTCCTTTCAGCGCCCATAATCTCGAGACGCTCCTGGTTGGTGAGATTTTCTGCGGCATGGTCTGGGGCACATTTGCGTCTATAGGGCCGGCTTATAGCTCAGAGTGTCTACCGATTTCATTACGTGGATTCCTTACCAGCGGCGTCAACATTATGCAGATCATCGGCCAGCTCATAGCCATTGGCGTCCTTGACGGCCTTGTCAACTTAGATTCACAATGGTCCTATCGAATTCCATTCGCCATCCAATGGATTTGGCCTCTTCCGCTCTTTGTAGGATGCCTATTCGCCCCAGAGTCCCCATGGTATCTTGTTCGCAAGGGCCGTCTTCAAGAAGCAGAGCACAGCATTCGTCGACTCAGCTCCAAGAATGATACGAAAGTCAAAGAGCATTTAGCCATGATCATACATACTGTGAATTACGAAGAGGAGATACGAACTGGGTCTTCATATCTTGCTTGTTTTAGAGGCAGCAATCTTCGCCGAACAGAGATCTGTTGCTTGTCATTCGCTGGTCAAGTCTTTAACGGTATTTTTATGATGAACCCGGGGACATATTTTTGGGAACAGGCAGGATTAACTGCAAATAACAGCTACAAGGTCTCAGTGGCTGCTACTGCCATCGGATTACTCGCAACCTTTATCGGGTCAGTCCTCATTGCCCATTTAGGTCGCCGTAATCTTTACCTCTGGGGCATGATTTTCATGACTGTGGTCAACATTCTGATCGGCATCTTGGCTACTATTCATGGAAATGAAGGTACAAAATGGGGCCAAGTAGCCCTTACTATTCTCTGGGTATTCTGCTACGATATCTCTGTGGGTCCTGCGGCGTACGCAACATCCAGTGAAGTGTCTGCTGTCAGCTTGCGAGTGCAGAGCGTAGCCTTGGCTAAGGTGGCACATCAGCTTTTCGACATCATTGGAGCCGTTTTGGAGCCTTACATGATCAACCCTACTGCTTGGGGATGGGCCGGCAAGACAGCCTACTTCTGGGGCGGAACATCACTGCTGGTCACTTTGTGGGCATTCTTCCGATACCCCGAAACATTCAAGCGATCTTATGAAGAGCTGGATATTCTGTTTGAGAAAGGGATACCTGCGCGCGAATTTAGAAAGTACAAGGTTGACGCTTACGACGCTGATGGTCAAGCCGTTCAAGAGAAGGAGGCTAATTAATTGTGACTCTAAGAATGTTGGCTTTCTCATCTTAAGAATTTTCTTTTCTTTGCTAAGTATATGTGTGTTTTTTGTATAATGAAATTGCAATTAGCCTCTTAGGCTTCTTAGTACTTTTAAAATTGTTTTCCTGCCATCCCATAATGGATACACGCCCAGTATGAGTAGGCTTGTCCACAGCCATATGAGCGAAACCACAATCCAAGACCTAAAGAACTGTTGATGTAATTAGTCAACTGATTATTTTATGACAACAGATGAGACTCACAATTTTGCTAAAGATATACTTCGCTCCATACATTGGCAGCGGCCAGAGAACCCAAAGACCAAAGAATGAGAAAAGTGACCAGAACAGTGCATATCGTTTCCACCTCAAATCCGTTTGGTCGTATACAACCTCAGAAGTACTGCTAAGAACGCCTCCTTTGTCGCCTTGTCGAACCGGCTCTTCTCTATCCGATTCTTCCGTTTGGGTATCGCTATCTAGTAGCAGTTTTTCTTCCTTAAATCGAGTCCAGTCATAATTATCCGGCCATATAAATGACAAGACAACTGTATAAAGCAAAGGGCTCAGGGCAGATGCGACAGTTCCATAAAGGCAAGGAAGTGTTTGACCTGTAGAGTCGACGGATACTTCGCCGAATAAAGCTTGCGCTGTGCCCAGCCAAACACCAAGTCCCGTGGCCAGACCAGTTACCGCTGAAACAACAGCTGCTAAGCCGCTTTGTTTGTTCCACAGAATAGTCAAGACCAGAGGGAAAATACCAGGGCATGTTACGACTCCTATTTCGGACAATTAGATAGCAGTCCAATATAGCGGATATTTTCTCTTACCAATCATATATAGAGTCCAGCCCATATTGATACCACCATAGTTGAACGCAGCAGTTAGGCCAGCAGAGATGGCGGCAAAGAGAACGACGCCGAGGTGGCTCCACCTGATGACATCTTTATTGCCTGCATTTTTGTTGATATATGTCCTATAAAAGTCAAACGTAAAGATAGATGATACGGCAATAACTTGGGCAGACAGGGTTGAAGTTATTGCCATGAACGTCATAAGCAGAACTGCCACAGCGCCGCCCTTTCCTGCGACTGCCACGGCTACATAAGGAAGTACCAGGCCATTGGTGACTTCTAAGCTATTCATTGGCTAATATGAAGAATAGATGTCAGTAAATACTAAGGTTGACAAGAAAGATTCGAAACTTACACGGGGGTATGTTGGAAATATAGGAGAACTCTCTAATCCCAAAGCTGCAAGTCCCATTATAGTACCAAGGCTCCAGGGGATGGAGAAGTAGGCAAAGCCACCTACTACATAGCCTGGAACAACAGCTTTTGGCGATGCGGCAAATGCTTTGATGAAGTAGCTCGTATCCATCTATACATGTTAATTTCGGCATGTAATCCACAATAGACTTGGACTTACAATAACGGCACCGAAATTAGAAACGAGTAGAATAATAGCGAAGAAAATTCCTTGTTGAGAGGTCATCGTAAGAAGCGATCCTTGGTAGTTTCCATCAATTGCGTGTGAAGGTTGTGCCTTGACAACGAGGTCGTACAATCCGTCAATGGAGCCGACATCGTGGTGGAGGAGTGTTTTTGTTGTCAAATAGCAGCACAAAATGGCGATTACAAATGTGTGTATATAATCCGTTAAGAAACTATAGTTACCATCGTCAGTTGTGTGTTCAAGCTCGATTACAAGCATAGCACGAACGTTGCTTTAATACCACCAACCAGTGTATACAACACCACTCCGACGGGTAAGAGAAATGTGGAAGCCATGATATGAATGCCTGTGCTACAGAATGTTAATAGAAGCTTCTCTATGAATGTGGAAATTCGCAAATCTTACAGAAATGTAATCACAGCCGCAGCACCCAGGATCATGTTAATCGTGTTGAAAAGATTGTTGACAATTGCCAAGAAGGTGAAAATAAGATGTGCAACAGTGCCTATTGATGACTATTAGTATATTAATCAACATTGAAGCTAGCCAATTGTATGCACCGTATCTAATTCGGACGATTTCAAGGACTGTATGTGCTTGTGGTATACGCTTTTTGCAGACAACCCCAAGATAGGCGAAGAAAACTATCATTCTGTACACATGTTAGTTAAAACATTGCATATATCGTAGGATTTTCAACCATAATTTTACTTACGGAGAGCAGCCTGCCCCATACCAAAAGCCTCCAGATATTCCATAAAGATATGTTACTAGCACACAGCTAAGCAAGGCTGTGCTCCATAACCACGACTAAAACATCGTCAGCATTGTGGCCTTTAGATGAGGAAGGATTATCGTACAGATACAACTGCAGATGCAACAAGACCCGTTCCTACTGATCTGTTGGCTACCATAAAGCTGCAAAATCCTAAGATCAGTCACCGCTATCAAGATATTGGAGATTGGCGGCGTCTCGCTTACGTTTCAACGTTTGAGTTATCTTCGTTAAGGGTTCTCTTTAATAGACGTGTGATTCCAATCATTCCTGTTCATTTTAGCTTTGATAATCAGACTATTTATATTAGGGTAAACACACCGACAGCAAATACAAGACCAACGGCAACGACAACCACATAGCCTGCAGCCTCGGGCAGCGGCGAGGGCACCACACTGTCGTCATCAGATCTTAGCAACAGATTCATTGTGAAACTCAGTCACCTGTGCACTTCGACTCAGATGTAACATCTTAAACATATAAAATACGTACTCATTCATCAATATAAATAATAGATGCCAAAGTAAATGTGTAGTTATTTAGATGGGCGTCATCATTGAGATGCATGGCGTGATGAATCAAGAGCCAAAGGCGCATTCTTTGTTCACCTATATGAGGCCATCAGAGCTAAATATGTCGTCAGTAGATAGACCCCATAGCTATGTTTAGTGACCAGGGTGTCATGGTATTGACTTATTCTACACGGTGAAACTGAGATAGCCTCATTATATGCCAATTCTCGGTAGTAAGTGCCATACAGATTGGGTGTATCGATCATATATCAGATGTCGACCAATCAGCGGGACGTACATATATCATTCATCAAGGTTAATATTCCTTTGAGCCAGTTGATTGGCTGCAGTGCTTGTTCCTTGATATCACGACATCTGCTGGCATATGCTCGTCGCCAAATCAGGAAATTTTTTGTGAAGCTAGATCGTGATAGTGGAGACGGGTGCTGGATCACCATACCATTGAAGCACTCGCGGTAGCTTCACTCGCTTCTACTTAGTGGCTATCATAACATCAATTGGCACAGTTTAAAAATAGGAGACTAAAGATGACACAATTCGGTGGCGCTGAATATTGTTTATAGGGCGAAGACTAAGCTTGAATGATAATTCCATCTTTCTTCTATAAACGGCTTCAGTTTCAGTCGTGAATTCATCCGAAATTTACGTCGAAGCCGAACCAGTGGCTCTCTTGAATAGAAGCGACAACAGACTCAGTTCTAGAAGCCAATGTCAGTATATTAACAGGCACAAGCCCTTCTAAGCAAGCTGCTGCTGCATATGCCAAGCAGGGGAGCGGGCTGCCTGTTCCGCATAGGGAGGCAGGTGCGTTTTCGCAAATAACTTGTACGACTGCATTTTGATGTTGGTCATGGAGGAGAATTTAGATACCGGGAAGATAGTGTATTGGGAACGAGTTTATATGTTGTAAAGACAGAGGGCAAGCACGGAGTTTAAGTGTAAAGTGTACCAGGAAGTTAGGACAGTAGGTAGGAGCAAGTGTACTACGAGAAGGCTTTGAAGAAGGTCGGCGATCACAGGATTGGTAACAGCCTTTTCTAAATACGGTGGACATTTTTCTTTTGTGTCGACAGGACGTATTTATTATTTAATAGCTAAATTTTCAGCTAATATAGACAAAGTTGTCTGCGTGGCGGTTTAGCCTTGCCAGCAACGAGCCTAAAAAGGTAAATTCCTAGTTGTTATTAGCAAATATTGAGCTAATCACTTGCAAATTTAGATAGAATAAAATGCATATGAAAGAAAGATATGTATTAGTGTAGTTATCCTAGCGCTGAGCGAGAAGATTCGTAATACCTAGATAATACTCATATTTGTTAACGCACAGGAATAGCCTAACTTATCAAGCACCCACACTTTAACTAACGCCCAAATAGACCGAGTTCTGTGGGTGATGGCCCATATCTCAAAATCGCCGATGTATTTCTTGGAAAAGCGGATAACCTACGTCTTTATTAGTTGAATTGTACACAAAAGTAAAGGTTTTTACACCGTCAGAAACGGAGTTGCAGTTAATGGGCGAGTTTAGTGCTATCAATGAGGCAAAGGCCTGCAGTCTTTACTAGATGCTAATCCCAGATTAATATCGCTTGAGTTTGCTCGAGTATCATTAGATGGTGGATGCTTCTTAATGACGTCTCACTATGGGGTTTCAACCATTCAAATTTTAATTTAACCGACTTCTCCCTGAAACATACATGTCAAATTCCAGGGCAAACGGTTGTCAATACAGACCAATACAAATCATATATCTTGGAGATGAGTCACTACACATGTTACAGATTCCAGGAAGCAGCCTCCTATTCTGCAAAGCTTCGTGTGTAAAGAGAAACACTAGTTTTGCCATCCTTCTTCTCTTTTGTCATCAGTCTTTTTGACCAATACTTCTTGGCCTAAGGCTGATACTCCCTTAGACATGTTGGTTGACATACAATCTCACATATCACTCATTTATTCCTTCAGAATCATTATCCCGCCTTTGTATATACTTCTTCTCTCTCCCTTTCAACCCCATAACTCTGTTTCAATTTGGAAAATGCTCCTGGCCCTTGCTTATCACGCTGATATACGCGTATTGAAGCACATTTTCTCACTATATCTTGCCACCACTACAAAAAAGATGTCGGACAACTCCAATAGCCAGGATTTGCCGTCATCTCCTACCTTTACGAAGGAAGATTTTCTCGCGCGCGCTGCCGCTGCGCAACATCAACTTCGCCATCAAACCCCGATCTAACTGAGGCTGAGCTTGATCTCAAGTTGTCAACAGGATGGGTAGAAAAAGTATTCCTAGTTGCAGATGCAGAGATGTGTGCTGCTACGCTTTGTATTCCTGATATTTATTTAATTTATTCCCTTTACATCTTTGTGTATCATATAATTAACCGCCATAAACGCAGAAATCTGTCCAAAGGAAACCCGCGACGAACTTCAAGCCGCATGTCTAGAATTCGTTGCTGCAAACTATTCTCGTGAGGCCCTAGATACACTGTCAAATTATCTCTAGTTTTCAAAAGGGAACAGCACTCAGATTGTATGGCCCCCTGCATTTAGTGGTCTAAAAATTGGGACTTGATGTATTTAGAGCACTTCTAATTGGAGTAATGCATTGCGCTGTTTATTTTTGTTACATTGATAGACATATGTACTTTTTTTTTATATATAGATTTGAGTTATACCATTTATATCATTTAAATAGTGTAAATAAGCTTCGCTGCGCTGACCTTGCCCTGGCGCAGCTCCTCCAGACCCACCAAGACGCCCTCAAGGCCGCTGCCGCCGCGGTTGAGCTCAATCTTGGGAGCCTTGATCTTGCCTTCTTGGAGCAGCTTCTCCGAAAGATCCCTGAACTTCTTTGCGAATTCGTTGTCTTCAGGTCGGCCTTCGCTGGTAAGACCTCTCTGGAATGGTGTTCCAAAGACGCTGTAGGCCATAGTTACAGCAGCTTCAACTTTGGGGTTGATGGCGTGAATTTCGTCGCTATTGACGGGAAGGAGCAGGCCCAATTTTCCGCCCTTTGGTGAGATGGCGGCTGCGCTGATCTTTACTGAGGCCGCCTCAGAGATACAGTCCCAGGCGAGGGCCAGCTCGCCGCCAGCAGCAGCACTAATGTCTTCGACAACGGTGGGTGAGTTGTAATCGAAGACGGCGTCGGCTCCTAGAGATTTTAGGTAGTCAAAGTTTCGTGGGCTGGAAGTTGTGATGACCTTGTATCCGGAGAGCTTGGCGTACTGGATACCCCAAAGGCCAGATGCAGTGCTTCCACCGTAGATGAGAATTGGAGTGTTTGTAGTGATGGGATTTGTGGGTAGCTGTAGCTTCAGGTTTTGGTATAGACCTTGGCCCTAAATGGTGTGAAGAGGACAGCCGTAATATCAGTAAACCGAGAACCAGAAATTGTGATGTTCAAAAGACCTATATCAACTTACAACTGTGAAAACTGAAACACCCAGAGTCGCTCCCTCTGCATCGCTTAGAGGGTTATGGAATTGGATGTCTGCCTGAGTGAGTAGGTACTCTCCATACGAGCCATCCTCTCTCTGAAGAATATTTCTGCAATTGTCACGTTAGTTCCCGATGAAATCTGCTCACTAGCATGTGTTTTCTGTCAAAACAAACAGAGGTCGGAGCGGAGGACTTACGCTCCAGGGCTGAGACCAGCAATTCTGTCGCCAACCTTAAAGTTGGTAACTCCAGCACCGACCTCGACGACCTCGCCCGCAAAATCGCATCCGAGTTTTGTGCCAATTGTTTCTTCCTTTGGGCTGTGAAGGCTCTTCCAGTCGGTGGGATTGATGGAAACGGCCTTGGTCTTGACAATTACGTGGCCATCGCGAACTTTCGGGGTTTGCGTCTCTTTGATAACTCCCTTGCCCGTACCCTCCTTGATAATAGCCTTGCTCGTCTGAGGTGCTCCCATGATGATATAGTTACTGGAAGTAGAGTATGGTCTTAGGTGAAACGGTGAATTGTTCGGTTTGGTTAAAGAAGTAAGTATGCCCAATGGTCTACGAAAAGAGCTCGCGACATGTTTCATCTTATACATTTTCTGCGTGCGGAGTAATAACTCATAAGTGTGGTGGATCTGACCGCTCCTCGAATGATAGCTGAGGAATTGGTTGCGTGACTGCCCGTCCAAGGATGGTGTCGATGACGCTATATTTCTAAGCAATTTGCCGAGGTGATTCAGATTAGGAAGCAAAAAATTAAATCTAGCGAACGTGTTTACATATTCGCGGTCAGCTAAAGTTGAACGAAAAGAAGCACCACCAGTAGCCTTTTTAACAGATTTGCATCTCGATACTATTAGCCGTTCATCATTGCCTAAATCTGGCAATTAAAAACCAATTGAGATGAGACTAGTTATGACACGCGGCCGTACGCCAATACTACAATATTAATGCTGCTAACAATACCGACACTTAAGGAATAATTGTCGTGGCTAAATTTGACTGCAGCCCCTCTTCTTGGGCTGAATCCCCATTCTCTAACAGAGAAAAAGCTGACAGCTTGAGTTTGGAGGGTAGATCCAATAGCGGGGAAAGATGTCGCATTACAAATGAGCTGACTGCTGTCATTCAACCATGGATTACTCAGTCAGATTTAATCAGTCAGCCAGAATGCTAGTTGTAGAGCCGAGAATCTCTTTCGGCCTCTTATCTCCTATAGCAGTTTCGGCGTTTCGGCAAGACTATCTCATTGAAGGTCTTAAGGCACATCCCAAGTACCCTTGGCAATTCAGGCCAATCATTGAGCAGCATAAGCAAGGTACATTAAGCCCGTGCTAAAACAGGTGTAAAATAAAGTACCTAGGACTACCCTATATACTTAATGACATTATTAAAAAGCTTAATAAAACTATATTAAAAGGGAAAAATTAGAAAAAAAGAAGATATTATATAATTTAACTAAATTATAAATTATTATAA
>ANCB02000410.1:0-34041 GCA_000331835.2 Trichoderma hamatum GD12 | reverse complement strand
AAAGAAATATATATATATATATAGATAGATAAGGAATGTATAAGCGCTAACGTAGCTCATCTGACAAAATGCATTGTTGCTATTCTTTTAGCAATTAGATATTACCTATAGCCAAATCCAATTTGTCTACTATTATACCAATCGCTGCAGGAACGTAAGGATGCGGTCAGAACGATACAATGGGTCCTCTTCGGCGAGCCGTTTACTCAATGGATTGAATAACATGTCCACTCGGATCAAATTACGTACTTGAAACTCATTAGCAGCATTTCGATAACTACATCAATATGAGAAACTCACCGGGATAAAAATATAGGGGACTTCTTTCTCATATTGCTTCCAGGCTTCGCCATATTTTCTCCGGCATCTGGTAATATCTCTCCTTGTTCGATGAAGGATCATCACCATGAAGAAAACGAAATAAAACCAAGGAAAGGAGCTCCTACCAGCAGACAGTCAGCCACCAATACAATTTCCCACAATTCTGCTTACTCTAGAAGAACTTACTCGAAGCCGGTAATCAGCCCCCAGGACATGGAGAAGAACATATCGGGGACATAATTTGGCTTTCGGATAATTGCAAACCATCCGTCGACCATTATATGATCACCTGTATCGGTTTCTATAGTCTTAGGATTCTCAATAGATTGCCATGGGACTTGAGGAAAAGTGTTGCGCTTAATGAGTTGGCCTTTTTCCTTGTGGCGGAATGCGTTCTTTTGGCCATTGGCACTATCCCACATCCAGTACATGAAAAGATAAACAAATGTAAGCAATGCTAAAGAGAAAGGATTCCAGTGGTATTCGGATGGGTCATGATTGGCCAAGTAAAGAGCACAATGACAATACGTAAAAGGAACACCGGCCATGTTCCAAAAGGTGAGCAGAAAGCCCAGCTTCTCGAAATACATATCCCTAGGTTAACGTTAATTAAAAGTATCTTAGGGCCACTTGCCCCCATTCAGCTTACCAGCTCGTAATAATCATTTGCTCAGCTTTGGCGCAAGCGTTGGTGTATAAGAAATGTGCCCCAACTAGGAAGATTACCTCTTTCGAAACGTAACCGTAAGTTTCGAACTGGCGAGCAGCTACGGAGCAAGTAATGAGAAATAGGATAAACCACGGAATCCTCACTTCATAGAACATTTTGAAGTCCAAAATGCCTATACGAGGATTCAGCTCAGCACCCATGAAAAAGTCGTAAATGGGATAGCCTGTAAGCCGATGCGTTCGTCCACGAACTATAGCTTGGAAGTAGACGATGAAGCTGTTGAGAAAACCAGATAGGATAGCAACGGTCATAAGGGGTCCAAACTCGTCAATTAGCGTGTACAATGGGAATATGCGAGTGGTGTGTAGCACGACGGCAATGAGCAATGTCGCATAAAAGCTGCAATATGCGGAACAGTAATAAGGAAGCTTTTCGCCCCCTTCGTGTCTCAATGGACGGCCGTAGTTCGACACCCCAGGCATATAGCAGTACATAAGTGCCTCCACAATAAAAAATATCCAATAGATTGCCCAAGCTTTCGTAGTTGGAAAGGCCCCCTCGTAAACCAACAGAAAGAGGCGCCGAACAAAGTCAGCCCAAGTCTGGTTGGCCTCAGGCATTGGCAAGTGTCCATCATAGTACGTTGCACCTATCCACATGTACCACATCAGTAGGGGGAAGCCCGTCATTAATAACGTGGCACCAATTGAGCCACCGAATTCAAATTCGTTTGACGCGCCATCTGTAAACTTCGTCGTCCTAGTTGAACCGGTCTCGTGATGCCTCTTACTGGACAAGATGGCGGCATCAGATGGGGAACGTCTGTGTTTTGCAGCCATAGTGCGGCGGATAAAAAAGTCAGTGGGGTCTACGAAAGACGTCAAGCCGTGCGTTGGGATGGCTCGGCAGATTTAATGAGAAAGACACGCCCGTATCCTCTTATAGTTTTGCAGACGGCCTGTTTATATCCAAGAGTAGTACATCAGGTGACTGCACGTGCATCCAGCTCGCGAGCCCTGGAGATAAAGCGCAATTCATTGGGATATGGTACTTCATCGACTCGTATTCGATAAGTGCCTCCATGTAGTGAGTGGCACAGATGCACAGCCAAGCTTCCTTCGGCCAGGAGTGCGTGCAATACCTAGTCATCTGCAGCCTCGTTTAAGATTACCTTCACATTAGTTTGCAGCGAATCAACGGCATCGCATCACAGTCAAGTTAGTGTTACTAGGCTAAATAAATTGCATTACGGGGTAAGATGTGGCTTCGGCTTTCTCCTAGGATACCGAAGGATTATACGTATCACGCTCTTTAGTTGTACACCGATTGCCTCGCACATATGTTTACGGCCAGCCAAAATCTACAGGTACTGTCGGCCCTTCGTGTTCGAAAGGCGGTAAACCAGGGTACCCACACAGACATGTAAGCATAGGTAGCTCTATGGTAACATACGAGTACGAGCATGCAGCCGAGCCAACAGCATGAGCGGTTTTTTTATCCCTAGGTTTATCCACACAGAACAAGGAACCAATATTCAAAATATACTTCCAGGTAAACACATTTTGCCCTGCAATTATAGAGCTGCGAATGGCTGGTCACATGTGCGTGCCTTTGTTACACGAGCTTAAATCGAACACTTCTTTCATCAAATCTATTATTGTCTCAGATGTTATTATACTATTGCATTAATTACCACTGGCCTCTACACCGCGCCTATCTTCCAGCCCTCTTTAATTATATCCGCCGCTCTTTCGGCGATGGCATACACTGAGCTGGCAATATTCCCTCTCACATGAAGAGGCATCACACTTGCATCAACGACTCTAAGGCGCTCAACTCCGTGGACCTTTAGTCGATGGTCAACGACGCCGCCGGCGCTCCGTGGCAACATCGAACATGTCCGGATGAGATGCCAAGAAGATATCTTGGCTTGCCTTACAAACTATTCTGCCGTCGCTCGATTGAGCCGCCCGGGAATCTTATAACCTGGTTGTATCTTTTTACCATTATTATCATTATTGGGTTTGACCATATCGGCAATTGGCGCAGTTTCAATAATCTTCTGTATGAACAATAGTGCGTCGACCTATCATGTCAAAATCCACCTCGTTAGAGAGATAGCTCGGATCAATTATGGAGTGCGTCTTGGGATCTGAAGAAGTAATATGCATTGCGGTGCGAGAAAACGGATGGTTGACGAAAGCTACAGACCCAAGATAGTTGCCGGGGTCAGCGTGATGGAATAGACCAACCATGGATTCGCCAATGTATGGATTAAAGCCGGCAGGAGAGAAGTTGATTTGTACGTTGGCCTCCTTCTCGTCAGATAACAACTCTTTCAGAATCCTGAAATGTGTTTCCTTAAGAGTGGCTCCCGCGACCGAAAGGTTGAGAAGCTTGTTTACCCGGTTTCCATCAGCTAGTATATCCTTGTGAAGCAAGAAAGACGTGCCGCGAACGCCGGAGGCTACGGGTCCCCCACGGCCAGCTTGCCATTCTCCCATGGCCCAGTCCAGGACGCCCGGCTGCCAAATTGTCTCAGCGGTAGGAAGGCCATTTCAAGTTTCATAGGTGAGAGGGACTAATGAATGGTCCTAAAACCGGTAGACCAATCGATATTGGGAGGGCTGGGGGCCAAAAAGGAGCACAACTAACCTCTATAGTTACCTGCAAGTTCTTTCCCACATTAGGGTTATCTACGACAAGATGAATACCAGTTTTAATATCTGGGGGCTCTGCACCGTCCCAGCTGAGAGGATAATTTCGTTCAAGGTACAGACGGTGTACTCTTTCTCTAGTACCGTATACGACACAGCCGTCGCTCTAGTTCCATCACTTCCTGCCGCTTCGAGGGTGACTTTGTTGACATGAGCACCCGTGATGACGGTCAGATTTCGTCGGAATGCATTAGGTGCATAATATGCCGACCGCGTAACTCAGTTTTGCGGTTTGGTCGATGAACTTCATCACTGTGTTTAGCCCACCCGGTGGAACAAAGCTCAAGTGAAGAGGCCCATAGAAGACCTATGTTCAAAAAAAAAAAAAAAAAAAAAAAAAAGACTAATATCCTCATAGCACTCCCATTTTGTTGACATAATTGGGCTACCTTGTATTTTCAGCTGCAACACAGTCACTTCGTGTAGTTCTATTATCACTGTCGGTGTTTTGCGTTGGAATCGTGAACGCTAATTTAGACAGAGAATGTTATAGTTCTGGTGGCAGTCGCCGCCACGCCTCGCCTGTTTTATCCGGTTATATCATGAATTGGGCGCCATGTAGAAATACAAAGTTCAATTCACAGGGTCGAAATTTTTCTTCCTCGGCCAAGTTGCCCAGTAGCAGAACGCTAAATTTGCCGTGGCCTCTGGCAGGAGTAGGAGGATGAATATATACGGAGTAATACCTAGTAATTGTATATGGAGTATTGCTAAATATACACGGCGTAATAGTAATTGTGTATGGAGTGATATTTGGTAGCCACGTGTTTTCATAATATGAGTAATATATAGCTAATGAAACAGGTAAATCTACGTCTTCCTTCGTTACTTATATTCATCTCTTTGAGTAAAAAGCAAGGTGTAATCTCCGGTCGCCTTCCGCGCTTAGCCTGCCTTAGTGGCTAGCTAGGAAGATGTATCCTGTAAGAAATCCGCCTGGTCCATGTCGAAGCCAAAAAGCGGATCGAAGTCAAAGTTTATATCTTTAAATAGGGCATCAATTCCATTTTCAGTAGGAAAAGACGCAGGATTGACCTGCCTAAATGAGTCATTGCTGCTGAATGTTGATGATGAGCCGTCCAGATCGGGATGAAAGGTCAGAGTTTTTATTGACTCCGTCTCTGCCACTCCTACGACATTAAGATTGTCTCGACAGCGAAGAGAAATTGAGGGAGCCTTATTAAAAGCATTTTTATTCAACTGGTATCCGGAATACATTCCCAAAGCTCCACCGTCGTATGGTGAGGACGATTGACCGTCACTATGGTGGGTATTGATAAACACACCTCCAATATCCACGTTTAGACGCCTTATCAACCTGACTAAGATGTCCATCGAGCGTCTCGGGGCGCGACAAACTCTTTGATGCTCGGATAGTATCTCGAGACAGTTCTGGAGACGATTGTACGCCTCTGAGGCCGGAGGCATTTCGGCCGCTATGCGTACGTGAATCGTTGCGCTCACGTAAGTTGCGTACGATACAAAATACGGAGGGGACTTTATGCACCAGTGTTCTTTGTAACGACGAAGCATAGTATCAATGTGTGATGCTGCGTTTTCGCACAGGGAAGAGGCGTCATAGGTAGGCGAGCGAGTTGTAGAGGAAAGGTGACCTTCGGAGACGAAGGGACGGTGAAGCAGGATGACTAGCGCGTAAAACATTAATCTAGTAAAAGTTAGATATGAAAGAAAATTACAAATAGATAAAGCAGGGTCTGACATTAGAGATAAAGTATGCGGAAGAGCCATTGTATCAGCCATAGTCTTATTATCAAAGTGGATCTTCACATGCTCGGGCGAAGATTCCCGCCATTGGATTAATTCAGCATGCAAAGCTAGAGATGTTTTATACAACTCGTCATTGTCTCTGCGCAAGCTCTCCTCGGTATACAGACTGGCAAGGATGCGATCAGCAATGGTGCTCAGCCTACAGAGGTGTACAAATGTCGACTCGCTGTGCGTAGGTAAATCGAGTGTTCGAGTAACTTTAGAGTAGCCTAAGCTATTGAAAAGTTCAAGTTCTTCGTACTCGTCGAGGAAGATCATGGGAACACTGCAGTCCATGTCACGGAGACGAGCTGGGCGACCTTGATAGATGGACTGAACCTTATCTAGGACTAGATTTCTGCATTAGATGAAGCGTGTAAGATGATATAGGAAAGTCATACCAAACGCGGACCAGAACACTCTACGCCGTATCTCTACGTCTTCTGGTGAAAGCGACTTTCTGAACGTAAGCGGCGAGGTCTCAGAATGAATGCCCAGATCGATTATCATATTCGTGGCAATACCCAAGTAGTACCATGAAAGACTCCTCTCATCACACCATGAAAAAAGCGTATCCGACATGAGAAGCAGCGCTTGAATCGTCGGAATGCTACTCTTGCACAAAACTTGTGTCTCACGACTGAACAATAAATCCTCGGCCTTTTGACGAAACTGATGACCAGGATTGCAGTTGTCAGAGACATCACATGTGCCTCCTACCTCAGGCACATGTTTAGAAGCGTGAAAGAATATCGAGTTTAATAGTAAGGGAGAAAAGTACGTTCCTTGGCAGGCCATGTCGCGCATGAAAGACGGTCGGTAGACGATGGATCCCATGGCATGTTGGCGGTTCCAGAAGATAGAGAGGAGGCTCATGCCCAGAGACGGATCGATATCAGCAAAGCCTAGTTTGTTTGAGCGGAAATTAATGGGCTCAAGTTGGCCTAGGTTGAGTTAATGCAACTATTTTGACGGTATGAGTGTAATGAGGAGCAACTTACGCTGCTTGGCAGCCTCAGCTAATAGTTGCGTTTTTATGGAGACATCCACCTGGCTGGCTGCGGCTGCCTCTCTCGTAGCCGAATATTGCCCATCAAACATGGCGCTCATAGATCCATTATTGTCTCTCTTGTTCGATTTCGCATTGTCTGAGTCATTCGAAGATATATTGTGACCTTGGTCACATATCGAGGGCGTAGGAGCATTTGACTCTTCTGTTGACAGCCTTCTTCTAGAGTGCACAGAACCTTTCGAACTAGACATATCCACCGGAATTTGCTCTTCCCTGATATGCCTCTGCGCAGAAGTGGACCGTAAAGCTTCTGCTTCTTGACGTAGTCTCATATTCTCCCCCTCTAACTGGCGGATTCGTAAATTTGAAGGTCCACGTCAAATCAGCACATGTAGTTCAAGAGCTAATTGTAAAGCTGGAGGGTCCCCATATACCTTTCTTTTGTCGCTCGTGCCGTATACCTGCACTCTCTTCCATGCGCTGTGCAGTTTCTACACATAGGTCTTGCATTATCGCAGCCCAGCTAGACTTGTTAAATTTCCATAGACCATTGACGAGGAATGAAGTGTGTACCTTTCTATACCTACAAAAATCGCAGGCCACGTCAACACGCTGTTTTCTCTTCTGGGGTCTGAGAGAGCCTGGATTCGACATAATTGGTATCTATACCGCTACGAAATTATGGCTTTATTGAATCAAGACTTAAGCTGAGTGGTACGCGACTGAAGGGTGAAAAAGCGCAGGCAACGGAACATCGTGTTCCGTGGCAAAGTGGGTCTTGTTTCGTTAGATTAGCGTCCGCTGTCCAGGAATAAATTGAAGGGTCATGATTGCAAAGCGAACATCCAGCTACAACGATATCATTACGATGAACTTACAGAAATATTTGTTTAATCAACTGCAAACCGTATTAATTCAATTATGATATTAGATCAAATTACTAATTAGAATCGCCAAGAAGAAAGGCCAACGAGCAACACTCAATCCAGGAAAGGCCGTAGCGTCTCGGCTGACCGCCGCATCAACCCAGTATAGTATGCATCTGACAGTACTCCTGACCCATGGTCAATAATGAATTGGAGTTGTCCTTCAGGTACTTCGATCTCCCCAGGTTCCAACTGCGTCGCGCCAAAATTTCCTATTGGCGTGCGATCAATTGGTGGCATACATTCTACTGCAAGAGCACCATCGTAACCCGCCTCTCTCAGCTCAGTTATTATCCTCTGCCAATTAAAGTAACCATCCCCCGCTGCAAGGCGATTGTGATCCGCAACATGAAAATCAACGATGCGATGCTTGGCTTTCTGTAATGCTTCATATAGGTCTTTCTCTTCAAGTGCCAGGTGGAAAGGGTCGAAGGTAATACCACAATCATGCCCCACGGCATCTGCGAGGGCAAGCGCTTGATCCACGCGATTGAGGAAGTACGTCTCAAATCTATTCAAAGGCTCAATTCCGACTCGAATGTTCTTCTGCTTGGCCAGTGCGGCTACTTCACGCAACCCTTCAAGTGCCCACCTCCATTCATTTTCCGGTGTTGATGAAGGAGAAAGCTTGCCAACACGAGCTGGGACAACAGTGACAATTGTGCCGCCCAGGTCAGCGGCCATTGAGACAACGTCCTTCATATATTGGATAGTGGCTCTGCGATGTGCGGGATCGGCGGCAGTAAGGTCCCTGCTTCCATGTTGAAGAGTGACGGTACCCCAGCATTTAATATTGTATTCTCGTAAGAGCTGGCGAGTTTCGTCGATAGGATAAAGTGAAGGTTCTCCCGCGAGCTCGATGCTCGTGTAGCCCAGATCACTTATACGCTCGAGGGTGCGCCGAAGGGGTTCTGGCCGCATCCAAGTATGGGCGGAAAGATGCATCTTCAGTTTAGAATCAAGTGGTGGAGTTACTATAATGTTCTGAGTTTACGATATTGTGAAAAAGTAGAACAAACTTACAGTTTTTAGAATGTACTCTTATATTTTTTCTTTTGCATGGCATGGCGGAATAAGAGACGCCGCTACAGTAGAACATTAACGGAAAGTGGAGATCCGCTGTTAAGAGTTGGCAACCGCTGATGATTCGACGGAATGTCGACTTCCGCAAGAACTTCTATAAGAGAGTCAAATTCTACAGAGTCCAATTCTACAACGATGTATTAAGAACAATCGTCGATATTTGATAATAGAATTACAATCGCCTTCTTGATTATTTATTTTCTCCTTTGGATTCTTGCGCCTATCCATCAATACACACTTATAATGGCAGTCCAGTGGCAAGACGATTCCATATTTAGCCACTTTACCGTCTTCGAAGAGCCGTAAGTTTTAACATATGGGGATTTCAAACTGTCTCTAACGTTAAAAAGATTCAAGACTGTGGGCTCTCACCATATATTGGCAGCTATCTTAATCCCCAAAGGCTTGGCGCCAGGCGCTCATCCTGCTATCTTCCAGTTCCATGGAGGATTTCTTGTTAATGCACATTCTCTATTTGCCCCTTTCTTCCCAATATGGTCTCTCAAATTAGCGTTGAAATACAAGGCCATAATTGTTTCACCAGACTATCGTCTTCTTCCGTCCAAAAACGGCGTCGCTGATGTCTTGGAGGACTTGGAAGACTTCTGGCAATGGAGCCGTAGCGATACCTTCGCAAAGATGCTCCAACATCGCTCTCTTGGCTATTCACTCGATTTATCTCGTCTGCTTCTTACTGGCAGCTCAGCTGGCGGCTACGTCGCAATGCAGCTGGCGCTAACGCACCCAGATGACATCTCGGCCGTGGCCACAGCATATCCGTTTGTGAACCCAAAAGATTCAATTATGCTGTCTGGTCCCAGAGATGATGAACCGACTATCATGCGCATGGCACGAGAGGAATTGCCGTCAAAGTCTTCTGTTCTAGGTTGGATTGAAGAGACAAAGAACACAGTTACGACGAAGGCTGGTTTTGAACGGACACCATTTGCGGCAGCTGCGGCACAATATGGATTATACTACTCGAAAATCTTCGATCCTAGCGGTTTTAATCGACCAGAATTTATTCCAACAGAGAGACTACGAGCTGGAGCTAGGTTACCAAAGAAGATGTAAGTGATCCAAGCCAAAAAGCCCTGTACTTGAGTTTGACTGAAATAATGTACTAGCTGGATATTGCATGGGAATGACGACAGCGTTGTGCACTTGCGAACTACACGGGAATTTGTCGATTTAATTCTCGAGAAGCTGCCTGATACTACCGTGAGACTTGATGTAGCAAGTGGGGAAGATCACGCCTTCGATCACTTAAAGACGAGTTGGGAGTTGCATGCAATAGGGGCTCTTGATTTTGTGAAACAATCGTGGTTAGGAATAACTAACTAGCTCCTCCGCAAACGCCAGAATAGCAGTCGTTGTAGCCATTGAATCCACCATTCCATGTGTATTGAAGTGCTCCCGTCCACGAATAGGTGCCACTCTCCTGGTCACATAGGCAAGTGCGCCACCACTGGCTGTTTTGCGTGTCGTCGGAGAGCTCACTCGCGAATTGCCATGCACCGTTACTGTCCGGGTATTGGCCTCCGACGTCGGCGTCGTACTCTTCCCATTGAGACTCTGTGCCGTAGAAGTCCATGCCGTAATACACGGCCGTAATACCATCTTCTGTGTCCGTGCCATCTCCTTCGCATAGATCCTGGTTGTCAGCATAGATGTCGCCACTGTCGTTGCCAAATCCCATGCAATTCCCGGAATCACGCTTGGTCGATTTCCCATTAGCCGTACCAAATGCATGATGAGACCCGAGACCTGCCGAGCTCCCGGTGCCATTGATGAAGAACATAGAAACAGGCGCACCCAGTAAAGTTCCGTTGATGGAACGCTGTATCAGAAGAGGGTTCGAATTGCTACTGTTAAGCACGTGGGCCATGGTGATGATTGAATAATTGCGACCGACATCGTGCAAGATGCTAGCTTTCCCAGAGATAGCGTTGCTGATGGTCTTGTTTGCTAGGTGAGGATGGAGAACGGACCAGTCGTAGTAACCAGGTTCATTGCCGCGTTTCAGGCCAGGTAATCCTCGACCAACATTGTCGACGACGTTACCATAGTCACTGTAGTAAGGTAGGAGCTGCAGGCTTTCCAAGTTGCCCTGGTACGATCCTTCGTTTCTCCAATCATTCCATGCAGTGGTAAGATCGGCACGTCCATCCCAGACAGAGAACATGGTGGAGATTATGCCAAACGAATTGCAAGTATATGTCACCCACGAGGGGGCACTAGTCCACCATCCGAGGGCTTGACACGCCAAATCAGCGAGCTGGATACCAGACGTCCAAGACATCGGGTTGATGAAAACCTTGGTGGCCGCCCAGACGAAGGACCACAGTCCTCGACGTTGATTCTCATGATCGTCTACCGGTTGGGTATGAAGATCAGAATCTCCACTATAGGTTCCCAGCACGATAGCTTCCCCGTCACGCCCATGCACTGGGAGGTGGCTATGCAGCACTACATGGAGTTCCTGTGGTAAGCCAAATTCACCACTCGAAACCGCTTTGATCGGCTGGTCTAGTGGTTGAATAGACTGTCCGCAGGCGCCATTATATTTGGAGGCTGATAGCCATAAGCTCAACAAAGCCAATGACGTAGCGCGCATTTTTGATAATGACTTCAGATATTTCTGCTCGATTAAACAGAAGGCCGACGGTGACGAAATTTATAAAAAATGCAAAGAGATAGTGACTAGGCGCTCCCTGAGATATGCTAATGTTTAAATTTTACTAGCATTGACGGCCGTAGCACTTGTAAAGGGTAGTGTTGAATGATAATAGTCGAGGTTAGTTTAAGCATTAGCTCCTGTAGAGAGCAGAGTTTAAAGACTCAGATGAGACATGGCGTTAGTTCTCTTTTATATAGCCTGTATTCGAAATAACGAGCACACCAGACCCGTCTTATATACTTCAGACATGAAGTCAGGCATCTATATAGTCGTGTATTTGACTAAATGAATACGCGAATAGTTTGATGTAGCTATATCATAAATCAGATGCAACTTTTCTTTCGAGCTACTGGATTAAGTCTAGCCTCTGAGTTCCCCTCATGTCGCCCAGAACTATTTTCAGGACTGCCTTAGGGCTTACCACGATTCTTTTCCCATAGTTGGATGGTAAAATATTCACGATGTGGAGTTATAGGGAGTTGGTGCAATCGAAAGAGCACATTCGCGGAATGGAATGGTATGGAAATATCTAGTGTGGCTGTAATCACATTTTCCAAACAATAAACACTGATGTCCGCACACCAGGCTATAGACTGAGAAAGGCGTTGAAAAGGGAAGATTAGTATGTTGGTTAGGAGTTACGTAAATGCGATAATTGAGAGTTTCTGAAGCTCCTTTGGATAAGAGAGGTGGGTTGATTGGTTCGAAAGCTTGGTTGCAAAGCGTCTTTTTGCGAGTCCATTGTAAGTCTCTAGATATCGCTAAACTCTCGAACTTGTAAAATAGATTTTAAATGAGGTAGTTAGCTGCCCAGCAGAGCATGAAGTTGCGAGGTATTTCCAAACCATAGTGTTGCTTATCGCTCGTATGCAAGCATTCAATGACAAAATCCTCTCGAAAAGCCCATATGGAGAATATGAGGAATTAAAGAGGTCAGATGATGCCACTACTCCAGTTGCGATTCGTAAAGCCCTTTCCAAAGAATGATATACTGGATATTGCGTAATGTTGATTACAAGCGATTAAATCTAGTGCTTTAGTATGAAGCAATCTGACAGCATAGATAAGCTGCGGGCGTTATTTATATTAAAGAAAAGGTGGTGGTGTGTTTATATACTATAACTGGAGATATTCATTTGGAGAATTTATATAACTATAATAATGATAATGTTGTAGGGTGGTTAATAAAGTTCTGACCGTAGTGCCGAAGTTGCCGTTTTTGCCGTCACCGGCATGCGGTTAGAAAGAAAACTCTGGATGTGATAATTCTATTTGTATATAATGCGCAGTAGTGTGTCTTTTTCACTAATATTATAATTAAGTATTTAGAATAAATTCTTTAACCTTAAGCTTGAGCTATTGTGTGGGGATTTTTTTTTATCAATTAAATCTACTAATTTTGATTTATCTTTATCAATTTTCCAACTAAGTGTGTC
The DNA here is from genome assembly GCA_000331835.2 of Trichoderma hamatum GD12. NCBI lineage: Eukaryota > Fungi > Ascomycota > Sordariomycetes > Hypocreales > Hypocreaceae > Trichoderma > Trichoderma hamatum. The sequence goes on along the minus strand of ANCB02000410.1, from coordinate 21,429 downwards.
AAGTAGTGGTTTGTTAACTTAAATCCCAAGGCTAAGAAAATTTGGATTACTACACAAGCAGTGAATGATTTATACGCAGAAGTGGCAATAGAGTCAGTAGGGTAGATGTTTGCATTGCCTCACCATACATATATTTATTTTGCACTCTTCGTTTGTTGTAACACGCGTATAGTAATGTTTGTATAGTCTGTATATATTTATAATTTACTAATCATCCGGAAGTCCTCAATGTGAAATAAATTAGGGATTAATAAACAAGCCTTATTAACCAATATTTATTAGTTTCTATAGCAGCAATTAACATCTGTAACTTCTTAGTATTGTTATATACAGCTTCTTATTAAGTAATAGTCCTCTATCAAGGTTTTGCATGAATTAAATCTCCATTTACCCAAAGTGTTGCTCTATGCTTCTGAGAAGTTTTTGTTAACATTGCGACATTATCCTTTTCGTCCTCCAGGTCGCATAAATATGTGTCATTGTCCTTATTATGTCTAACGAATCTGAACGATACTGTCGCACCTCTTGCCGAATTTCCTTTGTGGAATTCCAGGCTTCCGAGCAATCCAACCCAGTCTCCATGCGCCATCCCCAGGTGTCCCATATGGAAAGAGAAGCTGCCGAGACCGTAGAAAATAGGTTTTTGTTTATAAAAGCTGATAGGAAGAGGATGAAGTGGTTTATGCCCCATAACGACATCAGCACCAGCGTTAATCGCCGCTTTCGCAATCTGCTCCACGTAGATCAATACTTCTTTCCCAAGGCCCCAATGGCAGCTAGCAATAAGTACATCGGCTTGGGGCCGTAAAGGTTTGATGTCGTCTGCAAACACAGCCAGATATTCGGGATCTACCCAAGTAGTAACAAGGGGTGGAATGCCTGGGCGATTGACGGGAGGAATTCCTGAGTGATACCGGTACATGTGAGCCTGATACGCAGTGTGGCCAGGAAGAGACGCCACTCCTACACCAGTCGCATCTGCAGCATGATATGTAGGCCAAAAACGTGAAAGTGCTCTGGGGGAAGCCATACTTACGGCCCCCGCGCTCGATATTTGCGAGCTGCTGCAATGTTGGCGCCGGTCCTGTATGAGCAATTCCTGCCTTTTCGAGTGTCACGATTGAGCCTAGAATATTGTGTGCACCATAATTGATGTTATTTGCCAGACCTACCGCCGCGATTTTTCCAAGATGAAGAGCTTCGGCATCAATAATGGGATTGGCAAAAAAAAAAAAAAAACCCCCCGTGTTGAATCGAATATGCTTGTTCTGGTGTATCCAAGACACATTCAAGATTTGAGTGAGGGTATCAGCGGCGCTTAGAGACTCCGCCACTTTTCTAAACAGCTCGGTAGAATCCTCGACATTCAGGATACTGATATCGCCTGTCATTGGAAGATGCGTTTTTCTTTCTAGGAAGCATCTATTATCTGGGCAATTCGTCTCCGTCCCATATCTATTTGGAATGAACACATTTCCGCTTATAATCCTTCTTGATGTTCGTTCAAAGGCCAATATGTCGAATTCCACTGGGCCCAATGATTCATTTGTAGCCTTAGTTTTGATCGAAATTGGCATAATCCCCTCTGGATGCCTGATTCGTATGACGTTTCTTTGGTAGCTACCTTCTCTAAGAATGTCCGATAACACGCTGTCCGGAGTGCGACTGCAAGCAGCAACACCGACAGCCGCGGTGCCTGCAATAGAATCATGACACCGATTCATAAATACCACACGGGCAGTCAAATCAGCATCACCATGTGTCGGAGGGGTAACCGAGATGACGAAAGGCAAGCCGGGTGACTGTTAATCAACTAACTCCCAATCCGCGCACATCCCAATGAGCTGTGCTGCTTTACCTCTGAGCTCTTTGCAGAGTGCTATGGCTTCGGCGTTTGTAGTGATATCTTTGGCTGATTCTGACTCTGTCAATCCTACGTCTGTTGCTCGCACGAAGACAGAGATAATTTCTACATCGCATATCGTACAGTCTACTCTCTTCCCCTGCATACTCAATGTGTCTATTGTGCGCCCAGTTGGAACGATCCTTTTTGAGCGACTTCCACCAATGGCCTAGCACGTCTCTCGTTAGCAAGGAGTTCAGTCATTCATCTTTTAAACGACCTCTATAACTGGAGCTTTCAACACTTACGCCTTTGTAGTCCATCAGAATGGGAGCGCTTGTGCCTAGCACGCCCGCAATCATTGAATTGCCAACCGTGATGCTAAACCCCGATTTCTTGTCCACTGGCACATGTGAGAGCAGAATACGTTGTGTATTAGTATTGAAAATGCGCACTTCGGTTACCACAGTGTCGTTATCGGCACTGTATTTAGTATTCGAGTTTTCGCCTAACAGTCCCTCATTCATCTATTGCGAACGAGCCCACCGCCGACGAGATGTTGCCACAATTGCCCTTATACGTTCTGGTATTCGCAATATTTCCTCCTTGTACCCTTCCTTATCTGACTCACATAAGTTTACCTTCAGCTGTCTATTCAAGGTTTTTTGACATCAACGTAGCGGCATTTTACTCTGCTGCAACATTATCTGGCGCATTCAGTGGCCTGATTGCATACGGTGTTGAGATTAATCTAGACGGCATTGGGGGACGCAGAAACTGGCAATGACTCTTTATCATTGAAGGAGCTCTGGCTGTCGGTGTCAGCATCATTTTAGGCTTCTTCGTCCACCTTATACAGACCAGATCAAGACCACTAAACATGGGCTCTTTAGCTCTGAAGAGATTGCCTTGGCTAAGGAAAGAGCAAGATGTAAATTACATAACCCTAACCTTCAACGCTGTAGACAACGGGCTACCAACGGAAAAGCTTACAATGCACTTCACGCCAAGATCGAGATTTCACAGATCTGGAAATCATTTCGAGATCCAAAGCCATAATTCTTCTCCATTCTTAATGTCGGTAACACCTTCGCTATCTCTTCGGTCGGAATATTTCTCCCAACCTTTATACAAAGTTTCGGGTTCTCTCCTGGTAAGCTAACCAGCTGCATAAAATCTTCTGCAAATGCTAATTTATTACAGTCAAGACACAGCTATTTCCGTTATTCCTCATGCATGTGCCTTCTTCAGCCTCATCACCATTCGCACCATTAGTGACCGGCTGAACGTGAAGCTCATGTCGATAATTTGTCTTCTTTCTATAACTCTCATCGGCCCATACTTCTCCCTGCACTCACCTCTGTTTCTGCCAGAATGGTCGCCACTTATCTTGTCGTTGGAGGCGCCTATCCCACTGTTGTACTCATTGTGACTTGGATTGGAATTAACACAGCTGGGTTTAGTAAACGTGTTGCAATATGGTCTGTCGCAGAGATTTGCAGCAACTCAGTCGCCATTATGGGACCGCACGTCTACACTAATGCGCCGCGTTTTATCAAAAGCCACTCAATTGTTATTGGATTCACGTGTAGTAGTATAATCATAGCTTCTTGTGCTTACTTGTACATGGCAGCTGAAAACAGGAGAAGGGATAAGGTTGAGCAAGAGTTTCGTAAAAGGGGTAAGATGCATCCAGATGTAAACAAAACTTTGGAGCAGTTGGGTGACCGCTATATCGGATTTAGGTACACTCTGTAGTCGTTTTTTACCTATGTTAAAACTCTAGGTTCAGGAAGAAAACATGAAGCATTTAGATATTGACTTGATCAAAATAAAATATATCATGTAAAGGAAACGTCTCAGCTTGGATCACTACATCCGTGTCACCAACACGGTCGATGCCATTGAATACTCATGTAGCCACTGTTTTCTAATGGAAAACTGTGATGCTTTTTAATGCTGTAGTTGGATTAAGACCAGTAGATTGGTTTTTACATATCGACCAAGCCCATTAGATAGATGTACGTCATAAATAAGAACACGAGCAGCCAAGTGCAGTTTTGGCAACGGAACTACAGGGAAAGTTCCAGCCAGTTCAATATAGTACTAGGTATTTTAGTAATAATGATGCGAACAACGAGGGGAGGGGGAAAGCTTGAATAGCAGGGAAATGGTCACAAGATAGCTTCTAATGCTATTGTTATTGTCAAGGCTACCGCTGCCTAGTGAAAGACGAAGTAATTTTGAAGACGGCTTATCCGGTATCCGAGCAGATGTACTTAGCATCCAAATAAGCGGACCAGGAGTTTTGTAAATGATGGAAAAGTACTATAATTTATGGTGCTGTAATATAGCGCCTGTATGCTATAATATCCAAATGGCACTAATAACACTAATAACTCTTACTTCGGGTTGCTATAATATAGCGCTTGTCTGCTGTAATATAGCGACGATATGCTATAATATAGCGATAACATGCTATAATATAGCGATGACATGCTATAATATAGCGATAATATGCTATAATATAGCGATAATATGCTATAATATAGCGCCTATCTATTATATAGGTACCTATAATATAGCACCCGTAGCGCTCACTTGCTGTGAATGAGCATTTACAAGCTATAATATAGGACCTGCGTATTATAATGCAACGCTAAATGAATATAACATAACCTACCCTTTTAGAGCTATTATCAGTGTCGCTGCGAGAAGATATGATAATGATGTCACATTGCTCGGCAGTCTATGCTTATACATGACACGGTTAATATTGAGCAGTGCCTCTGAGCCTCCTCCTCCGTTACATACTATTCAAGCACTCCCTTTGTTATCAATGTGGCCGTTCCCAGTTGAGACGCTATGGAAAGATCCCTCACTTTTGATAACATCTGTTGCAAGAAGCGCAGCAATGCAAAATGGGGTTCATAGGCAAGAAACAATGCAGGATTTTCAGCCAGTGAAGACACAGCTTGCACCAGAAGAGTTTCATGCTGCTGTAAAACTATGGGCATGTTGCTACACCGTAGCACAAAGGTGGCCTGGAACTCGTTATTTTCTACCAAAGATCTTCTCTGTCTTCGAGTAGTGTTACCACTTCTGCGGGCCAGCCTTCTTTATCTTCAAGCGACTCGACGAGTTACCGCGCTTGCGAACCTGGGATAGTTACACGGTACCCGACAATTTGAGATACCACTTACTCATCCAATGATTCATAGCACGGGTTGACGAAGCCATGGCAAAACGTACATGCTCTCCAACTGGGCACCCCATGCAGAGAGAGAGTGATGGATTGATGAGACTTCTTGAATGCGACTTGGAAGACTTTGAAAGGTGGATTGGGAAGGAAGCGGGAGGTATAGAGGCCATTCTATTAGCCTCAAGCAGAAAAGACTAACATGGCCTAGAAGCCCACTGTATCGCACTTGCTATGGTCTCTATGCAGCTCAGATCATATTATTTCTTCGAATCATAAGCCACGGAAATGCGAAATAGGGCCTCCTCAGGGTTTATTATACTGCGCTGAATTTCATCTCGAAGCTTGCAAATGAAGATGCCAAGAACGATTTTATAAAATATGCACCAAACGTCTTTTATCAGATCTTAAACACAGCTGGCATGGGTTATAACATTATCAATTCGAGTTACGCTAAATATGTGGATATTGAAGAGGGGAGACGGTCACTTAATTTGTTTTAAGTCTCTTACGGAGGGTTATTCTGGAAGATAATGATTTAAGCGGACGCAGAGGCAAATTTTTGGCACAGCTTTGAACTATTCATCATTCACAGATAATTCGTCGTGGGCAAGAGCCAGATCTAAAAGTGCAAAGTCGTCTTGGAGCTAGTGTGCTTCATGACGGGCGTAGCGTGAAGAATTCGGTGGTCAAAAGACTCCTTCCCAAATCCTACGCCACCTTTGCTGCCTGCGTCTCCTGCTCAAACAATGCAGCAGCGCCCTGCAGCAGCCATTAAGTCTTCCCTCCAACTGGCATTCGATGCGAATTCACAGAAATCCAAGAAATCAGCCTTGAAAGTTGTAACTACAACTAGATTCAACAACAGCAAATGGCTCAATCGAACGCAATAAGTGAACATTGTCAAGAAATTAGTACTTTAGATCCAGATCTTGCGAACTTTGACAGGATTTGGGATATTGGGTTTCCATCGCTTCTCCCAATTGACATCGACTCAGAATCGTATCCGCCACCAATATAGGATAACGCAAGGATATGCAATTAGAAAAGGACGTGATAAAGAAATAATTAGGGTATTGAAAACGTATGGAATCTAGCCTTAATGCATAATAATTACCATTCCTTTATTTAACAGTTAATAGAAATTTAATTTAAAAAGAATTTGTAGTAAAAATATTTGAACAAGTGCTATGTTAAATATTATAGAAAAATATGAGAGGTGTAGGTGTTTTCCAACTATCTACTAATATTGCAAATACAAATATACTTGGCCTGTAATTATTCCTGTTTACAATTACTACTAAATACACTGTGCTATATTATAACATCTAATCTTGTTTTTCTTAAAGGAAACATTGTCCCTAAACATATAATCCTTAATGTTACAACCTGGTTCATCGAAAAAATAGAATTCCTTATAAGCAGCTGGTTCCGTTATAGTAATTGCTACAATGGTGATCATTGGCCTAATCATTTCCCCTGTTTGGCTTAACTGTATAACAGATCGTTACACTCAAGCTATACATGCCTTCAATCATTTTTGCCATAATAGGCCATAATTTTTCCTGTTCTCTAGGCATCTTATAGCACGGAAAACCACTCTTAGTGAGATTTTAGTAAAACTATTTTTTTTTTTGGTAAGTCAACTTTACTATAAACAGCAATATGCATTATCATTTCATAGCCTAGTGGCTCAGTACAGGTAGTATAATAACTAGAGACTATACATTGTAGCAAAACCTGTAAAGAATTGAAGATATTATACAAAATATAAATTTGGAATATATTTTTAATTTTTACTCTAGAGTTATTATTAAAATATACACAATAGATTAAAGTTACCCAGGTTATAAACTGTGTATGGGTATACAGCTTACAGATTTACCTGCTCTAAATGCCATCCGCTACACCACTAAATAATAGGCAGTAGCTAGTGTTACATATAACAGACACTAAGCCTGGAAAATTAGTGATCAAAAACTACCTGTATTAAAGTTCTTTGACCTTTATAAAGAACCCCCACCTACCGAAATTGAAACATCGAGAGAAGCACCTACCTTTTTAAGAGAATAACAAATGCAATCTGACAACAGAGACATGTCAACAGAGACAAATCGCGCGGTAATTGACCGCAGCTCGGAAGGTTACGAATCTACTACACTACAATTCATCAACATCATAAATCCAACAGATGTCGCAAATGCCGAGAGAAAGAAAAGAATCCGCTCACATGCGGCCAAGCAAGTCTCTCTCTGTAGACTCTATAGACGGCGGGGTAGCTTAGAGATTCGACCATACCGGCCGATCACGCCGTCTTCAACTACAGTTCAAGAGGAGACTATCAAAGAAAACTGTGATCCAAATTTCGACTTCGAGTTTCACCAATTGCAGAACCAAAAGATCCTTGGAAAAAAGAATGAAACTGTGCCAAAAGATATTATACCTCAGCTGTGGTATTGTAATCTAAACCACTTTCCAGCAGAAGGACGAAGAAATCCATTCCACAGCTACCCAAGACATTTAATGGATATAGAGCATTTCCTTGTTGACCACTGTAAGTTATTCTATCTTGCCTGTTGGCGATTTGAAATAGTTTAAGATTGTTCCGCTGTATATAATATGCAATAATTAACTTATTCCAGATGTTACATACGTTGTCGATAATGGTTATCAAAACTGGAACAATGGTCCTGGTTGCACTACGGAGGACTTTCTTTGGCATATGAAAACGAATTTTGTTCCATGGGCACTTGCGAATAAATACCTTCTAACATCTGTTTTAATGATTTCCTGCTATAACCTATCAGCGCTATACCCGAAGAATAATCTCTTAAAGATGTTGCATCTTGAATATAAGGGCAAATGCATCGAGATAGTTCGAGATGCTTTATCGGAAGAACAGCTTATTACCGATGCTATAATTACTTTAGCTTTAATGTTAGTTGCAGAAGCGGTACGTTTCCAGCTTCGACAAGAGGCCTTTTCTATCTAGAAGCTTCTAGAAGCCTTAAGACGACCGAATTAACAATGCACACCTATAGTTTATGTCTGGAGATCGGGAGCGATTTGTTTTGCATGCCAGGGGCATTTTGAAGATGAATAATGGAAGAGATAGCACCACGAATCAAGGCCCAGGTGATTGCTTGGGATACTTCTTATGCTGGACAGTGTACAATCCGAGGCACGGAGTTGTAAGACAAAGGATGGCAGAACAGTGAATAAGGTACCAGATAGAGTTAGGCAGTTTTTGCAAATTAAAGACAGATTAAATAATAACATTTTAAGTTATTTTGGGCGGCAATAGCCGGCTACAATAATCCTCTGTGATGCCTGGTTTATCATGAAGTATAAAGTGGTTTCTAAGTGTTAAATCTACGTTGAGTTTATGTGGGCAGAGAGACAGGTTAAATCTTAAAAGTACTCTTTGTCGCGTGGCTGATAACGTGGGATAATGGTAACTAATCTGATATTTATATGGATGCTGTATTGGCGTCTGACTTTTTAAGCTATATCTAAAAAAAGTATTGGAAGATCTTATATAATAAGTCGTTCCGGATGGCTCACGACCTTAATTGAAATGTTCTTCTTATTGGCCCATCAACATGTGGTATATTCGTAGTTTGTATCTCAGGGTTGTGAGGTTGTAATATTATCACCTTTGCCTTCTCAGACTATTCAGGCCAAGAATACACAACGTCATGTGTGTTGCAATTTTATAACAGTGGTATTGTAAAAATCTGAGATGCAAAACTACTGGCGTAAGAGCAAACTCATTCTACTGCTTTTCAGCTCGAACTGCATCCCACTTCTGAAGAACTTTTGGAACAACATGACGACTCTGGATCCTGACTAACGACGCCGAAAACTTCTTCGATTCAGTTACGTCCACTTAAGGGGCTATCATCTTCTGCATCAATCCAAACCATGGTAACCACATAATATCCACATAGGATACCCCACCTGGTCGCTGACCGAATACAATCATTGCAGAGAAATTCTACCGAAATATCCGCCGAAAGCCTTGTTTCTGAGGTGGTGTCCTTCCCCACGAAATAAAGAGCGTTGTTAAAGTCTCTGAAAGTGACAAACCTGCTTCTACCTCTGCTCCCCCGGAAACTAAGAAGGCAGTCTTAGTTACTGGTGCTTCTACGGTTGTAATGTCTCTGTGTACTCCAGTCCTTGGCCAATCATGTTAATAAATGGCCATTGTACATTTGTGTTTGAACAGGCGCGCCCAAAGCCTTAGAACTGCTATGCCAAGGGTGCATGGTAGCAAGATATCGATGTTCATTGTGGTGTTTGCATTGTCAAAGTCCAAGTATAACAATGCTTCTTGTACAATAGCATTAACCCAGTTGAGGATACGGTTCTCATTCCTTTGCCACGCACGTCTTCGTCAAGTTGATATATGATATCTCAATCAGAAGGGGTTGTGCTTGGGGGCGGCTTACCCGTCAATGACTGAGGATTATGTGGCTGAGACAACGAACATAACCATTTACTCAAAAAGATCGCGCATTCCAGACTTGAGAGACAATGGCGAACACTCCAAAAAAAAAAAAAAAAAAAAAAAAAAAAAAAAAAAAAAAGCCTGACTGCGTGCAACGCTATCAATTCCAAGCCGAACCGGAATGCTGAGAGCATGTGGCGGGGATCATGAAACGACCCCGCGATGGAGATGGGGCTTTTGCAATCCCAGCGGCTATTAACGATGGGTTCCGGGTTTCAAGTGCTCAATGAGGGCCCAAATTCATACAAGAGCGAATATATGCAAGGCCAAGAAGGGCACTGGATGTGAATGGGATTGGTCCATTCTCGTTTGAGGGGTCGAGGCTAGATTCTGGAGTTTGTTTCCACACCAGAGTCCAAGATCTAAGTGCTCGTCTATGTATAGTGTAAGCATTCCTTCATACAAACGTGTGATACCTGACTCGGAAGGAATAGTATAAAATGGATTTTTTTTTAACTTATACGTACTCAATCTTGTTCAGTTCCTCATCTGGCAACGCTGTTGAGTAGTCCAGCGTAGAAAGGGAGAGCTCTCGTATCAGATGTATCCTCTGAAGAAGCCCATGAAGCGGTATGTAATTTCCAAGTGGCGCAGGTGAAGGATTAATATGAGCGTTACTTTCCCAATTTGTAGGGAGCTGAGATAATGCATCTTGAAATTGAAGCTGTTCTGCCTTTATATCGCACCGCGCAGCCTGCCATTGACCAACAGATTAAGCGTTCCACTCCCTTGTCGAGCAGGGCAAGCGAAGGTGAATCTCATTACTTCGCAGTGCTGGGTAAATATTATATGCGATGCTGTGGACGTGAATGAATGTGAACGAGACAAGTTTTGTTCTTCTCATCGATTCTTGTTCAGATTAATCTGTCCACGATAAATTCGTGGATCTTGAATTGATTTCCAGATTTTCCTGCAGTCCTACCTCTCTAAGGCAGTGGACAAGAAAGGACTGGAGGTTCAATGCCTCACGAAGAAGCTCTGAATCTTCCCAGGTAGCGTAGCCCATAAGAGTCAACAAGCACTGGATCGTGTCCATTGGTCCATATGATCTAGAAACCGGACGTTCCAAGTCTGAAGTCGAGATAGTGTAACAGATGTTCCCAAACAGTTATATTCATGCATGTATATAACTTAACGTGTTTAAAATAACAAACATTCTCCAATAGTTGACGGTCTGGGGCGTTCAAATAGGGCGTAGTACTCGCAAGATAAGGTTTAGTACAGGTCCAATATGGGGCCTTATGAAATAGCACGAATCGCTAAATTCACCACTTGAAGACGTATTTGTGCAATTCAAAATCTTGAGAAGATATGCTTTTCGACAAATGTGGAAGAGATATCATTAGCTGTCTTCCACTTCTTCATGGCAAGGATATCAATTCAAATGGAAGAATTTTGTCCTAGAAATAATAAATTTCCGCATTATCTTCAAAGCAAGAGCAAATGAGAGAGAGGATTGTTATAAATATAGTTGATGGTTATTTTATATAATGGAATTTCGAATATATTCATTTGATACATAGAATCTTTTTTTTTTATATGTTCCAAGTTACTGGGATAAGTCAGGCTAGTTTATCAACCTCTCACTTCTCTTTAACACAAAAATGGACTGTAAAGACTTATTGACTTGGACAGTTAAAGAAAAACATAGTATACAATAGTATATTTACAAATGCGGCTCCAAATAAACAGGCTTGAGCCCCATCATGCATACCCCTGGGCTAATTGCATTCGCACACTATCTAAATTAGGGCCCACAATAAAACCAATATTCGTCCCCAGCTGAACAAGCAAAGCTGTCTTGAGGTCCAACATTGGGCCTTTATTGGTTGACAATTCTGTTAGTGCATCGCCAAGCCAGTAGTTTATTTAAGACAATTCTAAATACAGATTGGGCAGCTAAAGCAGAGCCACTACAGTATTGAAAAGCGCATATAGGCGAAAGCATTGGCAGACCGCCGTAAAATATTTTTATACGACTATAAGCAAGACTTCGTCGCCGATACACATTTTCTATCTTGACAAGTTTGTAAACTTTTACCTAACTCGTTTCAATGTGGCCTCAGATGAATCAACTATCGGTGTCCCTGGCAGCAGTCTTGCTAGCAGCTCCTCTAGCTCAAGCAAATCCTGCCCGTGGTTGTCGAGCATCTTGCAATGCAGACAACTTCCTCCGTTTTCTCCGCACACCGTCCAACCTGCCGGAAGCACTACCATTTTGTAGCAAGTATCTTCATTTACCAGCTTCTACTATTGTAGCCAAGACCGTGACGCCAACAACCACCGCATACTCGACGATCTTCACTGATGTGTCTCCAATTGTCACGATCTACACAGAACATGTCGACACGGTGATTCCTACGCGGACCATTACGGTCACAAACTTGCAAACTGAAACGAATATTGTGACCGACATATCACTGACGACAGAGTTCGTCACTGTGACTGCCGCGGCGGTGCAGGGACGTGCCGTGTCAACGCCTCTCTCGCAACGAATTACTCAGTCATATGGCTCGAGTAAGATATCTAGCGGTTGCGCCTGTTTGACGATCCCTATCTCAACAATTTCCGTGACAGCGACAGCACAAACAGTCACAGTAACAGAAACAGATCAACGAACAACGACGGCGCCCGAGGCTACACAAACTCTTACTTCTTATCGAACCACCACTCTTCCCGTGGTTGTTGAGACGACGACGATTGAAAGCACCACCACTGTGCCAGTGACTACTACTCAAGTATCAGTGGTAACATCTACAGTCACAGCCACCGCTGCTGCCTCTCCAACCGGATACTTTTATATACGGAATGTGCGCCCGGCAGCGGACAACTTCTTTACCGGCAATTTTCTCTTGAACCGAGATTTTAGCTCTACCAATAAGATTCAGGCTGCTACAATCGCGGGATCCAATACCACGGCTCCTCGTATGGGCCTCACTCCTGAGGGTTATCTTACCATCATGCAATCCCGAGCAGCTGCCTCGGCCGCCACAGGAACAGAAGACCAGACTTGGGTTGCCTTCGCTCAAAACAATGTGAACTTTGGGCCCCTCTCTTTCGACAAACTGGTCAATATCCAAGCATGCTCAACTTGCCGACCACTAAAGTTCGAAATTAGCCAAGAGTCTGATGGGACGTATGTCGACTTTGTTGACGAGGGAGCAAGAGCCATTTATATTTGCGGCCCGAGCGCTGGTACTACCTTCTATGCATTCTGGACCAGTATCACAGGCGCTCCAAGTTCAACCTGTTTCTTGCAGAGAATATACGAGTCGAAAGAGGGAATCGCTGGGCCTACGTTTGGCACACCGACTCATGGATAGAAGAGGATATAATTAGCTTTGTCGAGAACATCCTTATCTTTACTACTTAATACCATGGACAGATGCGAGAACAGTTTATTAAGTGCATGGAAAAGGATGGCTTCGAATCACCCTTATGCTACTACCGATCGCTCCTAAATGGCGGGTTTTACGAGCAAGATTCGCAGTTGCCGGCTGAGAGATACAAAGTCGATGTTCCATACTTAGTTATTGCGGGTAAACAAGATATTTTATGTGAAACACAGGCAATTAAAAATTTAGAAGCCCTTGGATTAGTTCCTCGCCTGACAGTGAGAGGTTGGAAGTGGGCCATTAGTGTATGCTCGCAAAACCAGATGAGGTTGGAAAATACTTTGTAGAGTGGCTCAGAGGTAATTATCGGTTTCAAGCTCACATCAGCTTGATGGCAGAGCATATTATTCTCTATAAATAGCTACGCCGCCATGATAAGAGATAGGTAGCACCATTCAGTCCAGCAGCATTTACAGACCGTACTGCCAGATATGAATCAATATGAAATCATTTCACGAGAAAGCGTTGGCTGCTTATCCTATTGTATCTATTGATATATGCAAGAATCTTTGATAAACTTTTCAAGGAATCTAGCAGTTATCCCTCTGATAATCTTAAAGGTACGGCTTGGATTCCGTATGAGAGAGAAAGATGCCTGCATAACCACCGTCGACAGTAGCCCTATTCACGAGCGCCAAAACCGATTTGGCACTATCTTCTGGCTTCATAGGCCCTTCAAAGGAAGGTGAATACTGCTTAAACTTCCGAAACATTGCCATAGCCAACTGTCCCTCCTCCTCTGTCTCTATAAAAATGTTAGCGATAAGTAAGAGAAAACCAGGCCTATCCTGTTTCAGTTATTAAGACAGCTACATACTAATATTAAGGCTGCCGGTGTCTACAGCACCAGGGCAAATAGCCATGCAGAGGACGCCTTTTTCACGGTACAAGGCGCTGAACTTAGCTACAGCCATATTAAGAGCTGCTTTGCTCATTGCATAAGATGTGGCTTGGTGAATATCAGCCTTGAGAGTCATCTCAGGGTCTGACATACCCGTGGAGATAGCAATCACTTTCTTTGCCTGACCTTTCAAAATCAGGGGCATGAAAGTATTGAAAAGATGGATGGCGCCGATAGTATTAACTCGGAGATGGTCAATCACATCTTGCTCAAGAGATTTCGGATCGCAGCTCCTGTTGCAGAATTAGCCTTGAACTAACTATCTCAGCGATATTCGCCTCCCTGCCCAGAACTTACAGAGTGTCAAAACCAACTAACGCAGTCTTGGACTGAAGTGCGGCATTGGCTATGACATAATCAAGGGCGCCATTAGTTTTCTCGGAAACATACTGAGCTGCATTCTACGCAATATTTTGATTAGCTTCGATTTCGACTTCGACCAATTATTTATTAGCCTACCTCCAATGCCAACAGGTCCGTGGTGTCGGCCTGAATGATGTCTATATTTTCCCGTCCGATTTCAGCGGCAACCCTGGACTCGACGGCAGCTTTGTCACGGACGAGGCCAAAGACGGTGTTGGCTGGGTTTTCAGAGAGCTGACGGATGAACTCGAACTAGATGATGAAGTATATATATTAGTCGCACGTTCTTGTATATATATATACATAGCAGTGATAAGAGCTTACGCCAAGGCCACGTGAGACTCCGGTAATCACCCATGAAGGCATTGTGTTAGTTACACGATTTATAGGGACTTGGCTGAGGAATGTAAAATGATTTTAAGAGGTGATGGACTCAAAAGACCAGTAGTAGAGCTTTGTATTTATATATCAACCTTGAGCCTTGTTTGCTCTTTTGTACTGATTTCAAATCTATTATCATATTATACATAGGCGCCTCAAGAGAAGATCCACTTTAATTTGCCAAGACACAAAAAAGTTGCCAAATCTCTCAAAGCGGAAAGATAAGTGGGTATTAGTAATTAGAAATACATTTCGTCCCATTACCTCTCAACCGTGCAGCGCGCATTCAAAAGAGAAAACATGGCAACTCTTTTGTTAATGCTTCACAATATCTCTCAACATAGGGAGTAAAGTCATCTGTCTACAATGCCTGCAAATGAGTGCTGGACTTGTAAAGGTGCTGTCCATTGTGTTATTTTGAGTCAGTACGTTGCTTACATACTCAAGCGATGCAGACTCCAGGGCCATTTGCAACCACGCACGCCCACGTTGTTCCAGGTGCGCAAAGTCCAATAGAATTTGTCAGTATGGATTGCGTTTGTCGTGGCCAAAGACTACCAACACGAAGCGAAACTTGACCCATTCTATTCAGGATAAATTTGGGACTCCAAAAAGTGTCTCCCAGATAAGCTTCATAAATACGACAACATGGGATATCCAGCTCCACCAGTACCTACGGATGAATCAAGGTTGACTCTCCCGTGGAGTTGACTTACCTCCTAGCTGATACTCTGGAAATAGGACTTAGTAGTCATGAAGGGTTCGCTTTTCAAAGACTCGATCTACCGATGCCGCTACCGTGGCTCCCAATCAAACTAGCTTATGGGGAAAGAGAACTTCTTGATCACTGTAAGTATAGTAACTTGTGTTGTAGAATTTGACGAAAATAACGCTTGCAGTTATATATACGGCAACTTCCACATTGGCTACTTTTGAACCTGACAAGAACAATTTTTTGAGTCTTTTGATACGTCTAGCTCTTTCAGACAGTTCACCATCTTCGATGGCTGTGCTACAATCGGCGTTAGCGCTTTCGTCGTTCCACCGGAATGGTCTGCAAGCAGATGTTTATCGGTTTAAAGCTCGCGCTCTCCGTACACTAATCGCATCTTGCATTCCCTGCCTCAAAGATCCCACGGTAGTTCAACATATTGCAGCTAGTATGATCCTGTGCCACCTTGAGGTATGTTAGGGGTTGGGTCCATGTCTTTTGTTGAACAAACGCTTACCAGCGCTCAAGATGCTCGGAATGCCAAATGCAGTATCTCTGTGGTTCTGTAAGTGATTTGTAGTCTATTTATTTCTACTTGCTTGGCCTGGGTCGATTTGTGTCGTTTTATATTATTGGCCTTTGTGGCCTGACTCTTCAAAGACAATTCTAAAGTTGATTCTACATTCTAGGTCATTTGAGCGAAGCTAAATGTCTAATCGACAATGCAAGCGTTAACAACCAATGCTTCCAACACGAATTTTCTGGGCTTCTGGGCTGGGTAGAGTATCACATGGTCATGGCCCGGTTCAGCATCCGACACTGGTATATACACAAAGAGCCTATTAAAGGAATTAAAAAGAGCGTGCCTGCAGACCAAGGTACTTGCCAATTACGAAAGGTTAGGCTGAAGAGTATAAAACCTCGCGTTTACATCATTATTTATCTAAAATCGGATAGGTTAAAGATGTATCATACTGCTCACACGAGATTCTTCGATATTTGTATGTCATGTTCGAGTTGATTCAAAAACCAACAGACGTGCGATACCACAACAACACATACGAAAATTCCTTGCGTTGCCTTGAGAACACGATAATTAACATTGCCCCATTGGCACCAGAGGGTATATCAGATACCATGTCTGACCTGAGCACAGCCTGGGTGGCTACAATTGAGCTTTTCAAACTAGCTGCTCTAATTTACCTTAAGAGAGCATCTCGGAACTTTTCAGGAACATCGCCAGAAATTGATGCAATGGTTGAGAGGGCATATGTACTTCTTGACGACCTGGAAGCCTTCAATCCGCCCTTTCCGCTGCTAATTATTGGATGCGAGGCTCGGACGGATGGACAGAGAATGAGAATTCTGGAGCAGGTTGAAAAAGCAATGAAGACTTCGAGTTTAATGAGTGTACATGGACTACAAAACGTTCTCCAGCAGATATGGGTTCAAGACGACCTTGCCGTTGATTACGAGCTGGATTACTTGAATAGGCTGGACACTGTAATAACTACTTACCAGATTATGCCAAGTTTTGCCTAATATAAAAAGTTTTCCGATTTAGAATACGATGAGTATTAGGAGATCTGTCCTGTTAAAACCTTGCTACGTTGATTCCGCTAGGCTTCGAACGTTTTGGGGGACGATTCTCGGCGCATACATTGGCTCCACTGAAAGCGAGAAAAATGGAGGTCTCTGAAAATGATTCGTTTTAAATATTCATCATGCTCGGGATAGCTTTTGCCAAGCTTCTATAAATACTTACTCGGGGTATGATAAAAAACAACACTTCTATTAGCTACTATATATTATATACAATTCCGTAAAGAGAGGTTTTATTCTAAATAAGAATACAATACAATATACTTAATGTAAGAACGTACATAGAGGGAATATAGTCTTGATAAAGTCAAGATTTACATGAATATCGTTGCAATCTTGCGAAACTCCGAAATCAACTTTATAACCTACACAAGGCAGGACTTGTGGTGGCCGTAGAAAGGCATGGAATACATAGGTACAGCTGAGGATTTGTCAATGCTTTAAACATTGGCAGTAAACTGGCGCTGCAATTAATGGTGTCAAAATTCCCACGTTAGTTTGGAGGCTACTTCCACAGGCATCAGTTATATACCCTTTGCTGCAGTTACACAACGCCTATTTAGTCTACTATAGATACTTTAAGAGATAATGCATTATTACATACTCCATGGGCATTCACACCGTTTTGCTCTCGGTTGAACTATCTGTGCCGAGCATGGAAAACGTGTACGATGCTGCGCTGAGGAGCATGCAGTATTGCCTAATTCGGCATTTAGTTCATAGTTCACATTATCCTGTGCTTAACTTCTTTTACGAATTATTTCGACTCTTACACCCTTTGATTCCATACTGGGCAATCCAATAAATGCATCCCGTACAGTGTCTACATCTCTTTCCCTGATTACATCGTATAAACGCATGTCGAAGCGCCTGATTATATGGGAAGAAACGAGATATAGCTCGGCGTATGCAAGACTTGTCAAAGGTTGTCAGCGACATCGACATAATATGTATGAAACTCACTTCATTCCAATACAGCCTCGGTGGCCCTTAGAAAATGGTGCAAAATGATGAAGCAATTTCTGAGTGCTCTGTGCGTCACCAAGCCAGCGTTCGGGATCAAACATAGTAGGGTTACGATATATGGAAGAATCGAGGAGGTATTTGGAAGTGTTCATACAAAAAGCAGTCTTGTTCGGTTGGGTTAGTTTACCACTCTCACACGTAACCTGTATAGTAACCATAGCAGTACTCACTCCGGGTTTTAAGCTCCATTGCTTATATTGCAGCGGCTCATCTGCAGTCAATAGTGAGCGATTTGGCACTAGTGCGCTAATGCGCAACGATTCCCTGATTATCGCCGTCTGATGGGAATGTCAGTGATAAATCATAACCCAGAAAATAACATGATAAAAGTCTAACCAAGTAAGGTAGAGCCTCGAGTGTTGAATAAGGTACCTCCATATTAGCATTTGGTATGGCTGTGTCGAGTTCTTGCCGCAAATTAGCGTGAATATGTGGATTCTTCAATACATGGTAGATGATCGTTGCCAGGACTCTACTAGTTGTCTCGGAACCCGCTGTGATAAGAACCAGAGCTTCGTCTGCGAGTCTTTGTGTCTCTGTTTCTTCCTCCGGAAGCCTGTCTAGTGCCTCAGAGAAGAGATTGATTCGCGCTCTCCGGGTTGCCGAATTTGCTCTAGTATCGGAATGAGCGATTTTAATCCGTCGACATGTTTCAAAGCATCGCTATATAGCTCATCAGCAAAGCGTCTTAACAATTGGGAATAAGGTTATACATCTTTGAATTCGAAAAAGACTCTCATATCTGAGCTAGACCAAGCTAAAATACTAGGTGGAATCAGTCGAATGATTGAGTTAAAAAGCTTTCGAATCTGGAGAGTCGCAAAGCCTCCCCTCATCACCTTGATGAAATTATAACTCAAGTCATCTTTGTCCATAAGATTCCAAGATTCTCCAAATGCTTTTGTCCTATTCAGCAGGGGGAAATCACCTGAGTAGTAATTTACATTGAGCAGACTTACAATATTCCGTGATAATGTCCAAAGTCAGCGACGTCATTGCCACACTTATGTCAACTATTTCTCCTCTGTCCAGAAAGCCAGAAAGCCGTTCACAAAGAATGCTAACTCTACTTTGGATTCTTTCTTCAAGTCTTAGCACAGCGGCTTTCGAAAAGAATGGGTTTAGTGAGCTCCGGCGAAGACGATGCAGGTCGTGAGAAACGGCTGAAGCCATGGATCCAGGTGAACCATTCCCCGAGACGCTACGTGCATACCTATGCCTTTTGGTTGATCCTCCGGCATAAATCTGTGTATAAAACTCTGGGTCGTGAATTTGAACCTCATCTGGATTAATACGGATAATAGGACCGTACTCTTTGTGAAGTTCGTCGAGTTTGTTCCAGTACTGACCGCCAGGTGCCTTGAAAAGGTCATAGTACGTTTCATACCAGCTAGTCATTGCGGCCAGAGGTGGACCGGGAATGCCGGACAAAGGATGAAGGTAGAGACGATAGAGAATGAGTGAGATAAGATATATAGCCGTAGCCAGCAACCATATGTCAGACATATTAACGAGCTCGATGCGTTTAAGTAATTGATCCATAATTGGGTTCTATATCCGACCAAATGAGAAATGTACCGAAGAAGAGCAATATAAGTTATATTATCGCTATTTATCATAATATGAGTTAATAGCTATGGTGTTACTATTAATATTTTGCCCCTCACGTGGAAAAAGTCAATTGAACTGATATGGGGACACCATCAGTAGTATCAAGTAAGCTGACGGTCACGCCCAGTATTAGGGTAATGTTTCCTAATCACGGAGCTTTAATGAGAGTAGCATCCGCTAGCTTAATTTTTCGATGATAAGAGGCAAGACTCCCGCGCCTCTAACTACTTTATACATGCCCAAAGCTTCATTCCCTACGACGACGTTGGGCAACTTAGGGCTCTTAAAATCCGTATTTGGTTTATCTACCGATAATAGAAAGCATATTAGCCGTTCTCTTGAGGCAATATTTGCATCGCTTCTCACAACATCATATTATTCCAACAAGATCTTGGTATTCTTTCAAATTTTTTAACCCTATACAATGTTAAAGAATTCGTTGTTGTGTTTACCAATACTATGCACCTCATATTGAACTTTTCAGGGTTATACGATTCTTTCGTAAGCCGTATGACTAGCTCTCGATGGCTGGACAGAATATACGGAATGATAATCCGTGTTTGTGGGCTACTAACTATAATAGTGCAACTGCGAAATAGACGGCGTGCTGCTTCTGCGATCATCAACATGGCGAAAGGGATAATCCAGCCGCTATTAGATGTTTTCCTGGTTATGAATCTCAGATTATTTCTATGCATTTAAGCTTATAGCTATCTCGTAATCGTAATATATTCTGGGAACATAGAGTTGACCGATGACAGCAGCAAGTGATCAGAATAGAGGTCGAAGCGCCTTTTTCGCAACCGAGCTTAGAATAGATTTGCATTCGGAGCCATTACTCCAGATGTTATGAGATATATCCATAACCCGCATCGGGTCTAAAGATGTCAAGTTACCCCAACAGTCTTCTGGGATTAATCCCTTTTTGCTGTTTGACAAAAGAACTATTAATTGCATGTTCATGAGACCCAAAACTTTTCTACGATACTGGCTTTAGCAACTTGCAATGGCCAATGAGAAAGTGTACCATATCGTTTGGATAACTTTAGTAGAGATTCCTCCGGCCGTGCACTAAATCACGTCTCGGATTAGCAAACTATACACGTGGTCTAGTTATTCTAATCTCAGCCAGTTTCTCCGGCAATGTAGCTCTTGATCTGTACTTTATGAAACTTAAAAGTCACTTGGAGTTCGTTGAAGCTATAGTTAGAAACATACCAGCTCAATGGTCTGGAAGTTCTAATGCATTTTCCGTTCCTTAATAGAACTTTGCATATCTGGATCTGAACAGATTACTTCAAATCGCCCGAGATAGGGGGCATTAATCGAATTAGGGACAATGATCAGTTGTCAAGTAATGAGGCTCGTTTTCCAAGTTATGGACGTAGTTGTGCCTTTGTATTTAATAGCATGTCTCTTCGTTTAGGCAGGCTGATATAATATCCCACATAAGAGCAAGTGCTCTTTTCGTTGCTCGGGTATAGATAAGCCAGATATCACGTTTTATTCCTATCTAAAACTGTAAATATACATACACCTTCCTGTTAGGATACTGTGCATTTTCTATAAGCTGTACTGCAAGTAAGAAAGGCTACTGATCAAGAATACGCACTGGCATTTAGCAACATTACTGTAGGGAGCGTCTATCCGGTATCCCTCGTAGCGTATTTGGTATCCAAAAGAGCGGGGCTTATATTAAGAAGTATTGCACCTTTAGGTGTTATATTATAGCATATATTCACTAAAATATAGTGTTTATTTACCATAATATAATACTTCTTTATTAAAATACAGCACTCATATATTAGAATACAGTGCTTATCTATTATAATATAGCGCTTATTTGCTAAAATATAATATATATTTATGAAAATATAGCATATATA